>UESW01004464.1:115650-244983 GCA_900491605.1 Calamus simplicifolius | reverse complement strand
GATTTTAGGAAATAAAATTCTTCCACAAATATTGTGAAGTAATCTGAGTTCAAAATTAAGTTGATTGGCCAAGATTTCTTCAAACTCAGAAACTTCTCTCCCTAACATCCTTGATAGGGCACCTCCTCTGTCTTCATGTTGATATTCAACTAAACCAACGGTAGGCATCTCCAATAGATTTCCAAGGGTTTCAGCCGTGATGATTACTTTAGTTCCTCTTACAAACTCACTAAGCCTCCCTCTCCTCTACATAAATCATTATAAAATTCTCTCACTAGGGCAGGGTAAGTAGGGATATCCAAAGAACAGACCTTCTCCCATCCCATTTCTTTAACAAGCCCAATAGCAAACCCTCCGAAACAAAAAATCAAAATCTACTTTTCTTCCGGTAGTAATGGCCTTACCCGCTAATTGGTCAACTTGGAGAAGATGGTGAGGGTGGAGAGTCATCCTGAGTGGCAGATGAAGAAGATGACGAAGGTTGCCTCCGATTTGAAGGCGCTTCGTCGGAACAGTCGAACCACCAATGATAGCATGCCTTTTGGAGCCATGGGATTCGATTGGAATGAGTAATCAAGGGATTTGAAGATTTGAGGGGTTGGAATCAGTTTGGAACAGTTTTAGAAAGGTTTGGAGACGATGGTTTCGTTTGGGGTCGACTCCGCCCTTTTATTTTGACCTAGTTCCACTTAGAGTCGACTCCCGAAACGAGGTGTCGGCTCCGAACCAGAGAATCTGTCAGCGCGAATTAGAGTCGGCTCTAAGAAGCCAGAGTCGGCTCTAATTGCCCAGACAGAACATCAAAATATGAAGGTGTCGACTCCACAAACTGTAGGTGTCGACTCCACAACAGTTTCAGAGAAAAATTTAAATTTCAAGGATCTGAAACTGTCAAATTAATCATCAAACTCTAGATAAGTGTTCTTTAACAATTGGGGAAACAATGAATCAAATTTCTAGATAAATTTCCTTATTGGTCATAGAGGATTTTCAAGAAATTGATGAAGTCTAGATAGTTGTTGTCCTTAAGAGTTTCAGAAAATCATTCCAAAGGATCACAAACTCCTAATTCTCCTCTAAGATAACAAAATCTTTCTTCACTCAAAGGTTTTGTAAAAATATCAGCTAATTGTTCTTCAGTATTAACATAATCAAGACAAAATTTTATTAGCTACATGTTCTCTAATAAAGTGATATCTAATTTCAATGTGTTTAGTTCTTGAATGTTGAATTGGATTTTTAGTTAGATTAATTGCACTAGTATTATCACATTTAATAGGAGTTTTATCAAGTGTGATACCATAATCTTCAAGTTGTCGCTTAATCCAAAGGATTTGAGCACAGCAACTTCCAGCTGCAACATATTCTGCTTCAGCAGTGATAATGCAACCGAATTTTGCTTTTTGCTAAACCAAGAGATTAAGTTACTTCCTAAAATTGGCATGCACCACTTGTACTTTTCTATCTAATTTACATCCAGCATAATCAGAATCAGAATAAGCAATCAATTTAAGGTTGAGTCTCTAGAATACCATAATCCTACATTTTTAGTTCCACTTAAGTATCTAAAGTATTCTTTTAACAGCAATTAAATGTGATTCTTTAGGTTTGATTGAAATCTAGCACATAAGCAAACAGAAAATGATATCTGGTCTACTTGCAGTTAAGTAAAGTAGAGATCCGATCATACCTCTGTAATGCTTTGATCTACTTTCTTACCTTCTTCATCTTTGTCCAGCTTGCATGAAGGACTCATTGGTGTTCCAAGGGGTTTATTGATTCCATACCAAACTTTTTGAGTATTTCCTTTGTGTACTTTGTTTGGTTGATGAAAATTCCTCTTTCTTGTTTGATTTGAAGTCCAAGGAAGAAGTTGAGTTCTCCCATCATGCTCATCTCGAATTCTCCCTGCATTAACTTAGCAAATTCTTGACAAAGGAGATTGTTAGTAGCACCAAATATAATGTCATCAACATATATTTGAACTACTAATAAATCTTTTCTTTTCTTTTCAAAAATAAGGTTTTATCAACATTTCCTCTAAAAAATCATTTTCAATTAAAAATTTACTTAACCTATCATACCAAGCTCTAGGTGCTTGCTTTAAACCATAAAGTGCTTTGTGTATTTAAAAACGTGATTTGAAAATTCATGATCTTCAAAACCAGGTGGTTGTTCAACATAAACTTTCTCATTTATAAAACCATTTAAAATGCACTTTTAACATCCATTTGAAATAAGTTAAAATTCATATGACATGCAAATGCAAGTAATAGCCTAATGGCTTCTAATCTAGCTACAGGTGCAAAAGTTTCATCAAAATCAATACCTTCTTCTTGATTATATCCTTTTGCAACTAATCTAGCTTTATTTCTAATTACTATGCCATTTTCATCCAATTTATTTCTAAAAACCCATTTAGATCCTATTATAGGGTGATTTTTAGGTCTATCTACTAAGGGTCCATACATTATTCCTAGTGAATTGATTTAATTCTTCTTGCATTGCTAACATCCAATTACTATCTTTTTCAGCTTCTTCTATAGTTTTAGGTTCTATTTGAGATACAAATGCAAGATGATTATTGATATTTCTCATTGATGATCTAGTTCTTACACCTTGAGATGGATCACCTATAATCAATTCCTTAGGATGACCATAAGCATATCTCCAATCTCTAGGAAGATCTTTATCATTATGAGTAGTATCAATATCATCATCCTTAGGTGAATCATCATCCTTAGCTTCAGGTTCTTGATCTGAAGATACATTTAATTTTTCAATATCTCTTTCAATCAAGTTTGTATCTTCCTCATCATCAATTTTTCTGAACTTGATGCTAAAGACTCATCAAAACTATATGAATGGATTCTTCTACAACTAAGTTTTCTTGTTAAATACTCTATATGCTTTACTAGATGTGAATATCCTAAGAAATACCTTCATCAGATTTGCATCAAACTTCCCAAGATTATCCTTACCATTATTATGAATAAAACATTTACAACCAAATGCATGAAAATAACTAAATTTGGTTTCCTATTATGCCATAGTTCATAGGGAGTTTTCTTAAGGATTGGTCTAATTAGGGCTCTATTTAGGATGTAACATGCTGTTTATAGCTTCCGCCCAAAATATTTTGGAAGTTGGCTTTCACATAGCATGGTATGGGCATGTCTTCTAAAGTCCTATTTTTCTTTCTACAACTCCATTTTGTTGTGGTGTTCTAGGTGCAGAAAATTATGATGTATGCCATTTTCAAAACAGAATTTTTCAAATAAGTGATTTTCAAATTCAGTTCCATGATCACTTCTAAGAGACACTATGGTAGTGTTTTTCTCATTTGTGACTTTCTTAAAAATTTCATGAATATTGAGAAAGTCTCATCTTTGTGAGCTAAAAACATTACCCAAGTGAATCTAGAGTAATCATCTACTATCACAAGACCATATTTCTTTCCTCCTAGACTTGTGGTTCTAGTAGGTCCAAAAAGGTCCATGTGTAGTAGCTCTAGTGGCCTAGTAGTTGAAACAACATTCTTAGATTTGAAAGAAGTCCTGTTTGTTTTCCAAATTGACATGCATCACATATTTGATTATTTTCAAAATTTAAGCTAGGAATACCTTTAACTAAATCCATTTTCAATAATTTAGAAATTAGGTGTGTGCTTGCATGACCTAATCTACGATGCCATAGCCAACCAATCTCATTTATTTTAGCATTATTAGCAACTAAGCAATGATTACTTGGAGATAAATTACTCAAATCAATTAAGTACACATTGCCATAATGTTTACCAATAAGAATAATGCTGTTATCAATGGGATTAGTAACAGTGCAAACAGAAGCTTCAAAGGAAACCTTGAAACCTTTGTCACACAGTTGGCTAATACTTATCAGATTATGTTTAAGTCATCGATATAAAACATTATCAATATGAGTAGATGGAGTAATTTGAATCTTACCAATACCCATGATATGGCCTTGACCATTATCACCAAAAGTAACTACTCCACCTCTTTTTGATTCAAGGGTGATGAATTGATCTTTGTCACCCGTCATGTGTCTTGAGCAACCACTATCCAGGTACCATTTTCTTTTCAGTCTGATGGCTGCAAGACACTCCTACAAAACATTCATGTCTTAATTTTAGGTACCCAAGCCTTCTTGGGTCCTTCATGGTTAGATGTATTAAAATATTATTCCTTTGGGAACCCAAATCATCTTTCTCTTATTATGTGGAGATTTACACATATATGATTTATGTCCTCTGTTTCCACATTTAAAATAAGTAATATTTGATGATTTTTCAGCATGTATAAAAATATTCTTCAAAGATTTTTGCTTTTTAAGTGGATTATATCTAATCCAGCTTTATCAAAAACAGTCTTTTGATTTTTCAAAATCATATTAAGTTTGATAGAGCTTAGAGTAAATTTATCAACTATAGGTTTAAGTCTATCAACTTCATTTTTCAAACTTTCATTTTCTTTTATCAAAAGTTCCTTATCTACAACATGCTTTTCATTTTCTAAGGATAGTTTTTGCATTTGATTTTTTAAATCTTTGTTCTTTGAACTTAGGTTTGCAAAATCATCCATTAATTCATAAAAAGTAGTATGCAATTCATCGAAAGTGAAGTCATCAAGAAAACTCAGACTTACCTCATCATTGTCCACCATGAAGCATAGATTGGTCATTTCACTCTTTTCTTCTTCTTCGGAACTTGAGCTTTCTGAATCGCTCCATGTGGCCATCATTGCCTTCTTTTTGAACTTCTAGGTGCCTTTCTTTAGTTGAGGGCATTCAGATTTAAAATGACCCGGCTTTTTATATTTAAAGCAAATAACTTCTTTCTCTTTGCCCTTGTCCTCATCTTTTCTTGCAAAGGGCTTTTTCCTTTCAAACTTCTTCTTCTTCATGAATCTTTTAAATTTTCTTGTGATGAGTGCCATGTCCTCATCATCACTTTCATCTTCAGATTCATGAGGCTCTTTCATATATTCAGAAATCTTAAGAGCCATAGTCCTCTTCTTCTTTGACTCATCATCATCAACATGTTGCTTAATTTGAAGCTCATGAGTCATCAAGGATCTCAATAATTCTTCTAGGGGTAGGGTACTTAGATCCTTTGCTTCTTGTATGGCAGTCACTTTAGCTTCCCAAGTCCTAGGCAAGGAACGCAAAACATTTCTCACAAGATCAGAATTATCATAAGATTTACCAAGACTTTTTTATTAACTATATCAGTAAATCTTGTAAACATATCAGCAATAGATTCACATGCATCCATTTTAAACAATTCATACTTATGAACTAGCATGTTAATCTTGGATTCCTTGACTTGATTTGTTCCCTCATGGGTAACCTCAAGTCTATCCCAGATTTCCTTAGCAGAAATGCAAATAGATATGCGATTGAATTCATTTGCATCTAATGAGCAATACAAAACATTCATTGCTTTGGCATTGAGTTATGCCAATTTTTTATCATGTTCATCCCATTCCGTTTTCGGTTTAGGAATCTCCATGCCATTAACTCTAGCAGTGGGTGTGTGTGGTCCATTGACTATAATACTCCATAGATCATAGTCAAGTGCTTGAATGAAAATTTTCATTCTAGCCTTTCAATAACCATAGTTTGAACCATTAAATAAGGGTGGTCTATTAGTAGATTGGCCTTCGGAAAAAGATGAACAAGCTTGAGTTGCCATGTGGATCTTTGACTCTTGATCATTAGATCAAATCAAATGAGCACTAGCTCTGATACCAATTGTTGGTCCAGATAGCAACCCAAGAGGGGGGGGGTGAATTAGGTTTTTCAAAAATTTACACTCTTTTGAAAAATAACCCCCAGCGGAAATAAAGACTTAGATTCACACAAATTAAAACTAAACAACCACAAATAGAGAGTTGAAGATAAAGAGACAATCATGGCAAACACAGGAGATTTTATAGTGGTTCGGTGTACCTACACCTACGTCCACTCCCAAGTACCTCTTGGGTCCACACTATAATCAAATTGATTATAGCAGAGTTATTTTGTAAGCTCACAACTTAAACTTGTTGTTTTTCCGGGTGTACAATGAACCCAGCTGATTTTCAAGGTTCATCAGCACAAAACCTATCACCTCAAGCTAATGCTTGCACAAGGCTAACAGCCTCAACTGAATCAATCACCAGATTGACCCAGTAAACAATATTTATTTTTACAAGATAAACAGCTCCTCCAATGAGCAAATATACAATAATAAAACAATAATAAGAGGATAGGAATCAAAGCCTGATTCGCAGATCTTGGTGGCTTCTTCCTTCTCTTCCTTTGATTGGATCTTCCTTCAAGATGCTCTTGAGACTCAGAAGATCAAAAAACTAGGGCTTCTTTCTTCTCTTGAGATTTCTTCAAATAGAACAGCAAAAGCTTGGAATCTCTCTCTTCTTTTGGGAAATCAGTATGATCTTTCCTATCGAATCTTCCCTCTTTTCTTTTCTGATGGATCTCAAATATTTATCTCTATGCTTTTCTTTTTGCCTCTCTTGTCTCTTCTTGTTCGGATGCAGCAAACCCTCTTCTTATAGATCCCGATTAATCCAAAAATAGTTTGAAACTATCCGTTAGAAACAAGTGTAAGAAGGATTAGATCCATAAATAACAATAGCCGTTGGGATTAAAAAAGATAAAGATAAAGTTTAGAGTCGTTCTGACAGTTCTGGAGTCGGCTCTAACTTTTCTAGAGTCGGCTCTAACTCGAAATTCTTTAATCCGCTTGATCTGGAGTCGTCTCTGACTTTTCTGGGGTCGACACAAAATTCCTCTGGAGTCGACTCTAACAGTCTGGGAGTCGACTCTAAGTCGTGGCCTGAAAAACCATCATTCTATTTTTTCTGTTGGAGTCGGCTCTAACAGTCCCGGAGTCGACTCTAAGTCTGTGCCGTTTTCGGAGTCGACTCTGCGATTCCATGTGTCGACTCTAATGTCTGCAATCTTACCTTGACATTAGATTCGAACCAGAACTTGATTTGACTCTTGATTTTGATTCTCAAATCGACTTATAATCTGAAAAACTTAATCAAAATCATTAGTAACTTTAAATGTTGTACTCAAATAGTTTTATTAATCATCAAAATCCTCAATTGGGTTAACAGAGGCCAACTCAGCACTAAAGCCTGACTCCGATCGGCACTGAAAGCCCGAAGCTAGCTCGACACTAAAGCCCAACTCCAGTCAGCACTGAAAGGCCGAGGCCAACTCAGCACAAAAGCCCGACTCCGATCGGCACTGAAAGCTCAAGGTCAGCTTGGCACCAAAGCCCAACTTTGGTCGGCACTGAAAGCTCGAGGCCAGCCCGGCACCAAAGCTCAACTCCGGTCGGTACTGAAAGCCCGAGGCCAGCTCGGCACCAAAGCCCGACTTCGGTCGGCACTGAAAGCCCAAGGCCGGCTTGGCACCAAAGCTCGACTTCGGTTGGCACTGAAAGCCCGAGGCTAGCTTGGCACCAAAGCTTGACTCTGGTCGGCACTGAAAGCCCGAGGTCGGCTCAACACCAAAGCCCAACTCCGATCGGCACTGAAAGCCCAAGGCCGGCTCGGCACCAAAGCCTGACTCCAATCGGCACTGAAAGCCCGAGGCCGGCTCAACACCAAAGCCCGACTCCGGTCGGCACTGAAAGCCCAAGGCTGGCTCGACACCAAAGCTCGACTCCGATCGGCACTAAAAGCCCGAGGCCGGCCCGGCACCAAAGCCCGACTCCGGTCAGCATTGAAAGCCCGAGGCTAGTTCGACACCAAAGCCTGACTCTGGTCGGCACTGAAAGCCCAAGGCCAGCTCGGCACCAAAGCCTGACTCCGGTTGGCACTAAAAGCCCGAGGCCAGCTCGGCACCAAAGCCCGACTCCGATCGGCACCAAAAGCATGAGGCCGGCTTTGCACCAAAGCCCAACTCCGGTCAGCACTGAAAGCCCGAGGCTGGCTCGGCACCAAAGCCCAACTTCGATCGGCACTGAAAGCCCGAGGCCAGCTCGGCACTGAAAGCCCGAGGTCAGCTCGTCACCAAAGCCTAACTTCGATCGGCACTGAAAGTCCAAGGCCATCTCGGCACCAAAGCCCAACTCTGGTCAGCACTGAAAGCTTGAGTCTGACTCGGCACCAAAGCTCGACTCTGGTCGGCCCTAAGAGCTCGAGGCCAGCTCGGTACCAAGACCCAACTTCGGTCAGCATGGTGAACCCAAGGTTGACTTGGCAACTGAGGAACGATCTCGGCCAGCCCTGGAGCCCCGATGACCGCTCGGCACTGCAAGCTCATCACGAGACTCACACCTCGACATCGAACTTGGGTTCACAAAGGGAAGCTTCGAGGCCAGCCTCAGCACTCCCACCAGGATCCGATCCTATGTAGCAACTAAGTCATGGATTTGCTCGCAGCGAGCAGACAGACACGATGTCCCCCAGTGCTGACGCAGCCCTATCAAGGGTCCTATGATGGCAAGTTGAAGGAGAAAGTATACTACCTTAAGTTAAATATTCAGCCCTCGACAATAGATTTAAAAAAAAAAGATCATTTTCATTACTTTGAATGTTTGCAAAATGCCGACCAAGTTGGACTTTAATACAAAAAGAAAAAAAAAGTGATTAGGGATCGGCCGATGCAGACCAGTCATCAGATGGCGACCCCTCGGGCTCCTCATCCGGCTCAATGCCCTCAACGCTGGAAAGGCCAAAGGCCTTGGCCATCTTCTCCTTACCGTCCCAAAAACCTTGGAGGTAAAGGTCGGTGGAGGCCTCGGCCAGCTCATCTACGAAGATGGCGAACTTCCAAAGTCATCCGCCGCTTCGATGGACCTTCTCTCGACGGCTGCTGCCCTCGCCTCAGCGGCTGCAGCCCTCTCCTCAGCGGCGACGACTGCTGCTTTCGCCCTTTGGACTATGGCCTCCCCCTCCGCTACCTAGGTGTCGGCCATCCTCGCCACTTTCTCCGCGTTCTTAGCCCTCTCTTCGATTGCTTTTACTTCGACAGAGAGGGTGTCGATGCGGAGCTCCCTGGCAGTGATGACCCCCATGGCAGCCCCCAGCTGATCCATGGCCACCCGGGCGCGCTCGGCCTCAGTGGCCGCCCGATGATCGGCCTCCTTGAGCTTCATGGCCTGATCGGTCCGCGCTGCCTCCAGAGCCTCCTTTGCCCTCTTGGCTCCGGCTCGGGCATCGGCAGCCTCCTGCTGGGCCTGACAGAGAGCGACCTCTCCTTGGTCGAGAACCTCCTTCATGACAACTAGGGAGTTCACCAACTGCATCAAAAATGAGTCAGTACAAGACAGTTGAGATAAAAATCTTGAGGTCACGTAAGATAACATACCCAAATGTGGGCCACGAAGGCCTCGCTGAAGAAGGCCGAGGCCCCCTGCCGATGGAGCTCCTCCTAGAATTCGGGTAGGTTGATCTGAGAGATGAGTCATTCCGTTCGGCGATCGTGGTTCATTACTGAAGGCCAAGAGGGGACCACCCCAACCTCGCCTCCCTCTACGACCTCGGCAGGCCCAGGTGCTGTGGGTGCTAAGCCGAAGGCTAACGGCACCTCCTCCACCAGCGCCTCTGCTATTGCTGGGTGATCCTCACTCACCCGCTCCCCCGTGGAGGGGGCCTCGTCTGAGCCCAGCTCCACTTCCGCCCACATTGGTTTGGCAGCCGAGATGGTGGGCTCTATCGACGTAGTGGCCTCCTCAGCTCTCACTCCCTCCGGGGGAGTGTCGGCCGTGAGGTCGATGGCGGAACTGGGTGCTCGATCCCCTTGGGACTTATGTTCCGAGGGAGGGGGGACCGTGTTGAGGACCGGCTCGGAGCCCGAGTCAGCTACCTCCCACTTAGCCCCTCGGCACCTTCAAGGGCTCTCTTCCTCTTCAGTGTTGCTCTCCTGGCGACGTGGATCGAAATCTTCATAACTGCACAAGTCATCGGCCAAGGTGAGTAAAAAAAAAGAAGAAAAAAAAGAGGATCGGGATTGGGAGGGCATGTAGCTGCTCACCGCTGCTCGTCGAGACGCCAGCGAGCCGGAGGTTATCCTCCGACAGAAGTTGGTTGCAGCGGGGGACCACGGCAGTCAGTAGTTGCCCGAGCGCCTCCTTGTCCCTCGGGGCCACCGACTGATCCTTGTTCGGTCTGGTGTCTGGGTCCCCCCACCGCGTCCTCACCCCATCAAGATCGGTGAAAAAGAAGCGGGTCTTCCACCCCTTGACAGATGAGGGCAGCCTAATTTAAGGGTTCGACTGGGCCTGGGCTGGAATAGCCACTAGCCCGACTGTTGTCGAAGGGTATAGAGAGTATGAAAGAGTGAAACCCTGGCTTCGATCCCCTGAAAGTGACAAAGCACCATGAAGCCGCAGATGGTCCGAATGAAGTTCAGAACCAACTGCACGGGCGTTAGAGAGTACTGATCAAGGAGGTTATTGAAGAAGGGGTGATAGGGCAGGCAGAGACCTATCCTAAGAGAGACCTCGTAGACGACAACTCTACCAGGTCGGGAGGAGACTACCCTATCGTCGAAGGTAGGGAGGAACAGTCGGACGCTGCTTGGGATATGGTAACAGGCCCTAATATTGGCTAACTCTTGGTCCGTTATGATGGAGGTGGTCCCTTTTGGGGATTCCTCTCCCACCCTCGATGAGGCACCAGCGGCCACCGGGCGACCCCTAGCAGGAGCCCGGCCGGCGATTCGCGTTGGGACAGAGGAACACGGTCCTCGGAGGAAGGAGAGGAGGAGGACCAGGAAGGTTGGGGAGAAGGGAAAGTCTGCGGTCGCGAGGAAAAATGATCCTCAGAAGGGACGGAAGAAGACCAGGATAGAGAGGAGGCCACAGGGAAAGCTCTGGATGAGCACTGGATGAGCACGGGGACTAACCTGGATTAGAAGGGAGAACAGCAAGAACGGCAAGATTCGGGGGAAGACGCGGACAGGGAGAGCTCGAAGAAGAAGACGATCTCGGGGGTAGAATGCAAGGTTCAAAGCTTTCCCCCGGCTTTACCAGTTTTGAATCGTTTCGCCTAGCCTAGCCGGCCACGCGGACCCCCGCCATAGGCGGTGTCGCCTCGGCAAGTGCCCGGTACATGGCGCGCTCCACCTTTGGCCAATCGCGGAGCATCGCTAGCATCAGCACTATGATGGCAATGATGGCGGTTGCTTTTTCGTGGGTTCCGAAAGGATACCCCTATTTCGATGCGGATTCCTACAGATCTAACGGTTGGCAGGGGCAGTAGCACTGTAGCGCTCAAGTCACCTGCGCTAAGAAATCACTGTACCCAGAAACATGCGCCCCTCCGCAATTGGCAACACACCAGGATCAGCCACCTAGGAGCTTACGCCCCTTTCGCCTAGCAGGGATGGGCCCGCGTCGTCTCAGGGGTGAGGGGGCATCTGATGTGGCTGATTGAGACGCGTTAGAGTTGACGAAAGAAGTAACTGATGGAACCCCAACCTCGGACTTCGAGGCCCCCTCAGCCTCGACCTCCGAGATCCCCTCGTCCTCAGACCCCACTACCTCGAGCCACCTGACATCACCACATGGCCCACTAATTGTCTACAATTGTGCGTGGCCACTACCTGTAACGGCGCACGTCTGACACGACTAGGCCTATTTGCCATCTGTAGCGCCGCGCCTGGCAGATGGCTGACGAGGCAAGACACCTATGATATGCTCAGTGTCGGTTGTGATTTATCTCTGTCAGCCTGGCCACCTGTCCATTACCGGACAATAACGCCTCGGAATCAGTCACCTTCCGAGAGCAAAAAGAGGATCTTCGAACAGGTATAAGAATCTACACTCACAACGAAGGAAGGAAGGAATCTGAATCTCACCGATGTAATCGGTCTCCGAGGACTTTCTTGCAGAGGAAGAAGATCTCCGTTTTTCAGCGTTAAAGGAGCGCAACTTGGTAGCAACAATGGGGAAAATGATTTGGGGTAGTTGATCCAATTTTCACTTTCAAGAGAATGAAAATAGCGGTTACAGGATCTAGCAATGTCATTGTTAGTATTCATGAGCCGTTATACGGCTCGTCATCTGAGTAGGGGTGCAACTTGGGCTGGGTTCAACCCGAACCTAGCCCGCGGAACCCGATTTGCAGCAGTACTCAAACTCTAGTTTGCTTAACCCAAACCCGAAGGATCTGGGTTGAACCCGGACCGATTTGAAACTTGGGTCAGGTTAGGGTTGCAGTCAACCCGAACCCGAAAAATCTGAACCCGTAAAGCCAAAAGCAGCAGGCCCACTAGTGTTGTGGAAGTGATGATTTAGCCTTGTTTGTTAGGTTTAAAATATGTAGAGCTGACAATAGTTTTATGAAAGTGATGATTCTTGGTATGAACATTCCACCAAAACCTTCATTACCTTTTAATATGAGCAATATACCTTTAACCATTGCATTTTATCATGTAATATTGGTGGGCCAAACTAGTATCTTTATTTTTTTTAATTATCTTCTTTGAGACATTTGTAACTTCTAATATGAAGTTTGCCAAAATTTTATGAAAGCATCTGGAAAGAGGTGATGAGCAGAAAACTAAAACATCTGGTAAAGGGGTGATGATTAAAAAATTAGAGAGCTTTGGATGGCGAATGCAGTCTCGCTACTTGGAAAGATTTCTCATACCAGACTTATGTGGTTTCTAACTGACTCTTTATATCGTCTCAATATTTTCTGCTTTCGAAGGATAAAGGTGACTTCATCAATGCATATAGTGGCTATTGAAATGTTATATAACATTTGGATTACTTTGGATATATTTTGGTTTAAGAATGTACTTTTTTTGTTTAGTCTTATGTAAAAGATGTATATTTTTAGACATGTAATTTAAAATGTGAAGCTTGTTTGTTTCAAACTTTAGCTTGTTTGTACAATGTAAAGCTTATTTGTTTCAAACTTTAGCTTATTTGTGCAATGTTAAACTTGTTTGTTTCAGATTATCATATATATATATATATATATTTTTTATCAACCCGAATTTCAACCCGAAACTCAATCCGAACCCGATTTTTAAAAATACGGTTAGGGTTGAGGCTTTACAAATAAGGTTAGGGTTAGGGTTAGGGTTGACATTTTACAAATAGGGTTAGGGTTCAAGAAAATTCGAGTTTTATGAGTTACACTCTTACATCTGAGTGAGATCAGGCGGGTGGTTTTTATGCTCTAGGACGCTGCTCAAACACTATTATGTACGAAACACCCACCCAAACCCTAAAAACATAGGCCCTGCACGTGTGGTTGATGATGTAACAAATCCATCTGATTTTTTTTTCCTCACAAATTTGCTAATGTTTTTTGAGGTTTTGAAAGCAGAGATTAAATCTGGGGATGAAACAGGAAAATGTTTACCTAATACCTAACAAATATCATTTTCACTGTAGGGAGTAGGCATATCTCGAATAGAATCAACATGTTTAATTATCATATCATATTATCATAAATTATGGTGATTTAAACGTGAGAACATTTATCAGTTTTTTTCAGTTTCTTGATTTGATTTGACGTTCACATTATGGTACAAATTATGTTATAAATCTGATTCAATAACTCAACATGTAAATCAGAGCACATAGCCAAAACCCTTAATTTAAGATCTCTCGTAATTTTCCTATACCTACATAAAACCTAGCCAAAACGTTATTTATTTACTTACCGTGGATGGAGTAGAGGTCCAGGCCTATCTGTCAGCGAGGTTCTGTGCCAGCACAACGAAAGGCACATATCGAGCACCTTTTTTATTTTTCTTTAAAAAAAAGAAACAGTACGTGGGCCATGCTTCAACTCATCCAAATAGAAACGGCCATTCCATCTGTCTCCATGGCAACATTCGATAATATGACATGCTGATCGTGTGGCTGAGAGTTCATTTATCAGGAGCAGTATACTGTAGGTACCGTATCAGCCCATGGATCTTATGGCCAAAGGCATTATTCACTCCACCTCCGCAACTAGTTTTATGTCTAGAGTTAAGGGCTGGCGTCACGTCAAATCCTTTAACGACTGCTCGTGGCCCTCCCACCTCGGAGTTTGGTTAAAGGGCAAAGACAGCGTCTCGTCTCAGGACCGCTGTAGGATAACCGTGGTCCACCACCGTGCGAATCGCTATTACAGTCAGCAGTCCCCGTGAAGGCACAAGATTTAAGTGGGATCCATCATCGGGAGGGTGCAGACTTGCCACCGTCGCACCAATGTTTGATGAGCAGAGGCTTATACATCAGACTGTTCCTACCATACGCACACCAAATGGCCGGAAAATTCTATTTGGCCGGCGATTCTGGCTCAGAGCCCCCACGCCATATGTATATATATATATATATATATATATATATTATATATATATATATATATATATATATATATATATATATATATGTATATATATATATATGTATATATGTATATATATATATATATGTATATATATATATATACATATATATATATATATATATATATATATATATGTATATATATATATGTATATATATATGTATATACATATACATATACATACATACATATATATATATATATATATCTATATATATATATATACATACATACATATATACATACATATATACATACATATATATATATATACATATATACATACATATATATATATATACATATATATACATACATATATATACATATATACATATATATATATATATACATATATATATACATATACATATATATATATATACATATACCTACATATTTACCTTCAAAACTTTTGGATCAAATAATTTTTTTATTCAATAACTCCCCTCCTTCCAACGGAATTAAATCTGTTCAGCATGCTGGACCGAACGAATGAATCTGTTCGGCCTGCTGGGCCGAACAGAATTGAATCTGTTCGGTCCAGAAGGCCGAATAGAGACTTTCTGTTCGACCAACCAGGGTTAAACAGAAAACGAAAAGGATGGAAGGAAGGGGGAGAGATGACGGAAGGAGGTGGAGCCATCGGAGGAATGCGGACGCTAGAAAGGGAGGGGAGTTTGGCTTTAAAAAATAAAAAAACTTTTGAGAAAGGCGAATCAGTGAGAGAGGAAGGGAAGGAGAAAGGAAGACCTTACCTGCTAGAGAGTAAGATCCGTTACCGAAAGCCACCGCTGAAAAGCACCGTGAGCTAGAGAGGCGTGAGCGAGAGCAAGCGAGGGATTACAGTCGAAAGGGGAAGGGAGGGGGCCACCGAGTAATTTTTTTTTGAAGGAAGGAGAGAGGGATAGTTTAGGTATTTTTTAAATTTAGAGGGGGTTAGTGAGTAATTTTGGGGGGTTACTGAGCAAAAAAAAAAAAAAAAAAAAATGGGGGCCAAATAGAATTTCCCCAAATGGCCGCGTACAGCCGTGGCAGCCAATAGGTTTCTTACGGGACCACCAGATAGTGGCTTAATGAGAGTTGAAGCATCGTCAAGCCTCCACTTTTTAAGGCTAATAACCCGACGGGGATCAAAGATCTCTACCGACTGCGCCTCAGTTATTGTGGGAGAAACCGTAAAGCACGAATCAATCGTTTCCAAAATAGAGTTCAAGTTCTCCGCCCCACTGACAGAAGACATTGCAGGCACAGCACCTTGTGGCTTGACTGAGAGCATCAGCCTAAAGCTGAGCTAAACCGGGGGAATACGGGGATGCCTTTCTTCACACATGCTTCTTTGTCTCCTTGGCTCCAAAAGCATTTCGCCAGAAAGACAAGAAAACCAACAGGCTATAAAGATATTGGGTGCAGGCAAGGAGATGACACGGGTCAGGTATGGGAGCTCGGCAATTTTACTCCCCTGGCATATATGATGCAATGATTTCATGGTGGGAGATGTTTTGCAGAGCAGTAGTGATTAGGGTCGGGTCACCTCACTTGGACAAACTCTGAGCTGTGATTGAGAAACTCTGCTTCCGCTAAGGACTGTTGGGATTTGTCTAACACTATCGATATCCCCCTGTCCACCATCTGTTGGATCATTTAAAACAAAAGCAATTTTATTAGAATGATAATATTTGGCTTCAATTGCTTTTGGTCCATTCATCGCCCACATTAGTTTCAGGTGAGAACAAATTATGATAACACAACTACACAACAAAAAATTAAAAAGAACTAAGAACGATACTAATGAAAGTCTACCGTATATCTTCAAAATGCATCTAATATTAATGGGTCCTAGTTAAAAGAGGTATGAAAGTGATGGATGAGTGGCACAGTGGACCAATTGGGCCAAAATCACGCCACACCTGCATCCTTTGCCAACTCCCTAAGTTGTCTACGTCAATGACTCGAATTCTGAGACTCAAAAGAGGACGGGACCAACTTCTGTGCTGTGTCCTGACCGGTGCTGGATATAAGCTTGAAGCCATTATGAAAAAAAAAGTGCAAATAATTAGTTCAGAGCCTGTCAAAGCATCACATAATAGATGCATGATGCAAAAGTGATAAGATAATATAGATAAGCATGAATCCTAATAAATTGAATGTTTTAAAATACCCATCTCGGTTCAAACAACACCAGTTTTGAGAAAATGATCAAGAAAGAAAACCTTGTAGAAATAAATTTGTTCCGGATATCATTCCTGACACCCAAAATGATTTCATGACGTACAGCACCACAGCCTGTCCCCAAGAGTGCCATAGATTTGGCTTAGTGTGGCCAAGATATACGAATAAATAGGATTCAAAATAATTGAACCATCAAACTAAAATGTCAAGTTTATCCAAGGACCATCCAAAGAGCGGCCTCCTCCGTTGAAACTCCTCTAGCTCACATGTGCCACTGCAATTATTGCACCCTCTGCCATTTGCCCACCCATGAAGGGCCACACAACGAACGGAAACAAAGGAAGCATGAAAAGGAGCCCGCCTCACCACCAATAGATCTAATAAGCAAGGATTCAAAATAGACCAATCCAATCCAAGCCAGAAAGAACCAACCAAATTCTGGAACCAAACCCCCATGTAATAAGATGAATATATTTTAGAAGAAAGGATGAGAATTGGAGTCCTCAGTCAAAAATATTTGAATCAACTCATCTACTCTGACCAAATAGAACTCAAATCTACTTGCATAGAAACTTGCAAATGCACAAAATTGACGACACTAATCGAAGATTCACCTAGGTTTTAGGGTGAAAAGGCTAACCCTGAAAGCATGGGCATGCTGGTAATTTAGCTATTTGGGAAGACAGTATATAAAGACCTATGTTACCAACTCTTACAACCACTCACCATCCTTGTTCAATATCCCCCTTCAAGTCTCTTCTTCCATGGAAGATAATGATGAGAGAGAATACAGCTACTACTCCCAGCACCCTCCTCGGCTCATGTTTCCTGTGAAGCACCGAAGTTTGCAGTGACAACCGGTCCTTCTGACCATCCACTGCTTGACCTGAGCCTGTCAATGTGCATTGGCCCAAGGAGACCACCCTCAATGAGGAGGTTAAGAGCAATATGAGAAAAGTGCAAGCACTGAAGCAACAGACTGCAGAACAGATCCGACTCGCTGCTGTAGAGAAGGCTTATGCCAAGCAAGTGAGGGAGCTGACAAGGAAAGAGCTGGAGCTGGCCGAGAAAGAGTTTGCACGAGCTAGGCTGGTGTGGGAGCAAGCCCGAGAAGAGGTGGAGAAGGTGGAGAGGATGAAGGAGATGACCACCAGAAGGATCAATTCCACTTGCAATGAGATCACCTGTCAGGCATGTCAGCAACAGTTTCGACCATAGGACTCACAAGATTACTGCTCCAGGCTTTTTCTTATTTACTTGTTTATGCTAATGATCTCATTATTCTTCCAATTAACTTTTCCAAGTTCATATTCCAAAATTAAAAGCCATGGGTAAGTTGTAAAAAGGATGAATATCCTCTTTTATCCCTATTTCTTCATCATTTTCTTCTTCCCATTTTCAACAACAAGTTAAGCAACTCAACCTACAGTCAAATTGGTAAATTGCCTAATGGTGGAAAAAGCTCAATGGCTTGACACAGGAACGGCACTAAATCTAATTGACCTGTCTGATGTTGATATTTATTCTCAAACATCCAATGTATTATCGTTGCCAGAAAAATGTGAGAGAGCATCAACATCTGCATGTTCATTGTCTGTGAAGATCCGTGGTCCTGCTGCCAAAATAGAAACCAAAAGACAGTTCATTACAAGGGTCAAAAATCATAATGAATTATAGCAGAGCTTAATTAAATGTGATGGACTATAGCCTCTTTCAATTTATGCTTGTAATTTTATTCTATCATATTTTGCATCAAAACCAGTCTCTGTCAACACATAGCTTAGAAAAGAGGCACAAAAACAGGGTTGGCTATTGAGATATATTTCTTAGTTTTTCATCAGAAAGCAATCCAGTTATGACTGGGGCTTGAGGGAATACTAGCCTCCTTTTCTTTTTAGAGATTCCCTGCTCTAAGATCCAGCATGGCAGGAAAACATACCACAAACTCCAGCACAGAACTAGCAATCTGACAAGGATATGATAAAGAGACAGCATGGATGTCTCCCTGTACCTGAGCCCAATCCTATAATGCAGTGAGCTCCCAGAAAAATTCATGACGTTCACACGGCTGTTGTAGGAATGCAGCACAAGGTGCATAAGTGAGTACTCTGACAGCCTCATATTTCAAATATTGTTTTACAGTTTCTGCTGTCCTACACAAACTGTAGACATGAAAATTCCAAACAATGATATATGGTTAAAAGAACATATAAACTGGTAATGGACTTTTTCAAATTTTTATTTAAAGAACTTAGTGCAGTTTGATGGTTTATTAAATGTGCAAAACTAATGCAAGAAGGGGGACGCCTGAGGAGGCTATCTATCTTTTCCTACCATAGCGATAGATTATTGCAAGATATGAACAAATCAAGAGAACAACCGTTTTAGATTTGTGCTATTATTTAATGCAAGCTACAGTGTCAGATTAATGTAAGAGAGGAAACAACAATGAAAAATCAGATTAATGTAAGGGAGGAAACAACAGCGAAAACAACCTCTTTAATTTTTTCTACCATTAAATGCAAACTACAGTGTAAATCCAAGTCCATCCAGGATTTCTACTTCTCCCTTTCTTTTCCAAATTTGCTTTCAGCCTCATGATTTGGTTATGAGTCCCTCTATACTCAACTCAACTCTGCCAAGGCCAGTCCGAAGCCCGGGTAAAGAAAGGTTGCATTAGGTAGCTGATAGCCAGCGTAAAACTCCGTCAGATCTCCTAAATTGTAAGTTCCCTATATACATTTAAATTTGGCACAATTTTCTGCAACTCCACATCCATCCAGGAGCCCTGCATCTTCTCTTAAGTCCCATTTTGCCCTCAGATTTAGGACTTGGTAGCGAGGAGTAGTATATGTACTTCAATTTTGTGAGATGCACTTCATTTTGATGGTCCCTCTCAGTAGAACGAAACAATCACAATGGGTTCATATCTTGTTAAAATATATACTATGTTAAAAGCATATACTATGCTAAACAACGTCTATAAAAACTGGCATTAGATTTTTCTCATGTCATCATATAATAGGACAAGATGGTTGAGAGACATCAGTAACATGCAGAAATAAAGAAAAAGATAAGAACTATGAATTTAACTGTCATAAACAGTAGTCTCTTAGGTTTAGCATGGCTCTCATGCATCTTTATTTGACATGACATGTTGGTCAAGTGACTAAGATAATCAACGGCAAACTTCATGAATTCACTTTTATAAGCTAACTTACTGCTAGACCGTTTTATGCAAGTCCTGAAGCTGCACAATTGGGAACATCAAGACTTTCATAATAATTCATAAAAGAGAAGGAAACAAAAATAAAACAATAGTTTAAGCGAAACTTTAACTGACCATGGAAGCATTCTCTTGCTTGCCCAGCCACCAGCCATAAGCACAATGTCACCACTGCGCAGGAACATGGCTATTGGGTTATCCTTTCTAGATTTTTCTCCCAGGAGAAAGATAGCTTTGCAGCTCAGGCTACAAAAGAAGATATATAAGCAATTCTATGTGCACGACAATAAAAGCTTAATCATGTGAGCAAATTGAATGACACCACCTTATGCTCACTATAGGCTTGCTCCAATCTGCTTCCATGTCATCAAGGTGTCCACCAAGCATATCCCTTGTCAATGGAAAAAGGGAAAAAAAATGAATTTTGGTTCACAAACTCACAGATGATGCTATTTTTAATCCAACATTTTGGATACCAAAATTGGCATTTTATTTTTCATTGACTACCAAAATATATTGTAGTTGTAGATAACAGCAGCTAGTGTTAGCAGTAAATTCCAATTCTACTACTCACATACTTGGACCAAAATAATTCACTATTGCAGCTTCTGGCTGCAACTCTTCCCCTGATAACATGACAGGCACAGCCATCATTTTAGCAAGCAGACAAATGCATCCAGTATCTTGTTATGGGATAGAAACACATCATAGTTGCGCTACACCAGCAACAAATACAATATATATATATATACTCAACTCAACTCATCTAAGCCTTTTCCCAACTACATGGGGTCAGCTACATGAATCTGCCTCCTCCACTCTGCTCTATTCAGGACCAAGTCAACATTTAAATTACAAATAATTATGTTTTTTTAATTATTTTTGTCCATATTAGTTTAGGTCTACCTCTACCTCTATTCTTACCATGAATTATTAAAAGATCACTCTTTCTAACTGGGGCATCTAAAGGTCTACGTTGTATATGTCCAAATCACCGTAATCGATTTTCTCTTATTTTATCTTCAATTAGGGCTACTTCTATCATTTCTCTTATATGTTTATTTCTAATTCTATCTTTTACCGTTTTACCACATATCTATCTTAACATACGCATTTCTATTACACTTAATTTATTCACATATTGTTTCAATATTGTCCAACACTCTATTCCATATAGCATAGCTGACCTAATAGTAGTTTTATAGAATTTTTCTTTCAATTTTAATGGGATGTACCGATCATACAATACTCCCGAAGCACTCCACTTAATCCATCCTGCTTTAACTCTATGATTCACATCTTCACCTATTTCACCTTCTTGCTAGATAATTGATCTCAAATACCTAAATTTTTTACTCATTGATATTTCTTGGCTTGCAATCTTCATTATTTCTTCATTATCATTATATATATATATATATATATATATATATATATATATATATATATATGATGGAAAAACTAACCATGCAATGAAACAAATGTAAATAAATGTAAAGAGGATTCTATAGGCAAGCAGGCAGCCACAATGAAAAATAATAGAGAAATAGTGAAGTTCCTACTTTAAATAGAGAGTTTCAGATTGTTCATAAATTAGTAATAGTAAATAGGAACAATTTAAAGAAAGCATTTAAGAATTGAAGAGATGGGGCATCCTGGTAATCCCTTCCTAGTCCTATGAGAAAGCCGGACAGCAAATGGGGTGGGACCTCAAATCTCTTGCATGAAAGGCACCCTACTCATGGTGGTCTCGGTGTTCTCAATGGTGACCTATCCCAGAGCCATGATACTTCCCTCGAGCTTGAGGGCCTCATGGGTGTTTCCCTAGCTCCTGGCTTTGCTCTCACAAAGTCCTAATTCCTTGGCAAAATTGCAATGTGCATCCTCTCAGCCTTATGTTTTGATATTATTTCAAAGAAAAGCAGCAGCAGGTCCCAAACGTAATATCTTGTGCCTATTTTAGGCATCATGGCTATGACACCCATCATAGGATGACACCATTGCCAGAACTAAAGGCTAAACTGACTCATCAAGTGAGAAAGAAGAAGAAGGGGTGCTACTTGATCTAGGATTTCAAAGAGCATGGCTAGTTGCTCAATAGCAAGAAGCTCTAGAGGTTTCCTTTTTTTTTTTTGCTGTAGTTCACTAAAATAAAGAAAAAATGGTATTATTTGATATGAAATTATGATACATTGTAGGGTATGGATCAAGCTTGCTCAATAGCAAGAAGCTCTAGAGGTTTCCTTTTTTTTTTTTTTGCTATAGTTCACTAAAATAAAGAAAAAATGGTTTATTTGATATGAAATTACGATACATTGTAGGGTATGGATCAAGCTAAAAAACTGCAACTTTTGTATTAAATATATATATTTTATAAATTATAATTTTTTAGATAAATTATTTAATAAAAATAAAAATAGTTTTTGCCATTAGTTTGACCAAAATAAAGGAAACTAGGGAAATCATGCCTTTTTTATTGAGCATGAAATTATGATAGTTGTAGATATTGATCAAGCTACAAGACTATTTTTTTTTTAACATTCTATTTTTATAAATTACATTATCTTTAAAATAATTAGTTAATAAAATTAAAAATAATTTCTATAAGAAAAATATAGCATATTTAAATTATATTTACACATGCTGCTTGATTTTTTTCATGATATGAATAAATTTCATGTGCACTTCATAGCACCGAAACCTATACCCAAAGTTAAAATTAACTTAAAACCATCCTAACCAAAATGCTAATATTCAAGTAAGGAAAAGCATGTAAAGTACCCGAAAGCAAATATATTTCAGAATTTCTATTTTCAGTTTAATTTTTATTAAAAATATATATTAAACAAAATAAAAAGTTGGAGCAAGAATAGTCAACTTAATTTCTAGATTATTTTTATATATTTTATTAATTATCTGAAATAATCAAATTAAATTATGACTATTAATTAAATAGTTGCTCAAATTTTGGACAAAAAAATGAATATAAAGTTGCAAAAAATTAAAAATGCATCCTCATGAAATTTAGAGGCATGAATTATTATTTTTCAGATTTTTTTTTGTTCCTATTCAATTTTTGAAAAAATGAACATTATAATAAATTATATTAATATAAGAAAAAGTTTGAAAAAGTCCGGGCAATTTAAAGATAATTTTAGGAATTTATCATATATTTTAATAAATATCTAAAATAATCAAATTAAATTATAATTACTAATTAGATGATTATTAAAAATTTAAAAAAAAATAGTAGACATAAATTTGAGGAGAAAAATTTAAGATACATCTCCACATATATTAAAGACATAAAATAATTCGTTATAGAGCTAGTAAGATGCTGCCTCCCATTAGCTTAAGCAAGGATGGCCCCACTCTTTTGTTCTATTAACAGGGTTATCCTAGATAGCATCATATATAGCACAAGTAGTAAGAATGGCCCAACAACTAAGTTGGCATTATATTCATGGACTTAATTATGAATAAGACCTGAATGAATATGAACACCACAGACATTAAACATGGAATTAGCAGTGAGTTTGAAATGTTTAACTTAAGCTCATGAATTTATTGTGTAATATTAAAATGCGATTTATTAGGTAGCATTTAGTTAATTATATTTCCATTTTTGACACCCATTTAGTAATCAAGGCTTGAAATCATGTAGGCACCATTCTAGCTTAGCATATATCTTAATAGCTAATTTAGTTAATAATATTTATGGAAGAATATTTTAAAATTTTAATAAAATTAATAAAGACAAAAGAAAAACATATGCAAGCACGTTTACATGGTTCCCACCTAAAAGTACACTAAATGAGGCCAATTTATCTTAAATATATTATTTTTAATTTCTAAATTATTTAAATATAGAATAATAAAACCTTTAAGACATTTAAAAAATTGAGTATGAAAGAGGAGCATTCCAAGGAAGTACCGGTACACCCAACAAGGTCAGCCACCAGGAAGCGGCAGGACACTCCTATCCCACAAGAATTGAATCCTTAAAAGAAAAAATAGCTACCAATCTACCACATTGTAGGTTGACATAATGATTTAATACATAGATTTTATTGTGCCTTTAAATATCATCGCTGTAAAGGTGAATTGGAAAGTACGAGGCTCCACTCTAGAAGGTTATTTTTTAAAAACATAGTAATGATAAAAACAAACCTAAAAAAGTATGTGAAAGAAAAGTTCTTATTAATTAACTCATTAAAACTAATTGACAACCAATCTCATTATTTCCAATAACTTACCTTAGAGGAGTAATTTCCATTCTTCTAGCCATGTAGGTTACGCCAACCTCCTTTCAATTCTGTTTCTAGGCATGATTGTTTTATTAAACAACTAAAGTTTCATGCTCACTAGTTAAACATTTTTTCATGGAAAATGTGAACCCCTCCTTAATCTATGGCACATTCAGTTTTTCTCTAGCTTTTTTTATTAAGAGCACTTGTAGCTTTTAAGTATCAGTACCAATACATGTAGTAGCACACTTTCTGGTTCGAGCGTATGGAGTATCAGTATGTTTTGCCAATCTTATACTTCATCCCCATATGGAAGGCATACAGTGTATAAGTTCTCTACCAATCCAATATGGGAATGCTTGGTTCTAACCAATAGGGTCCAATACTTAAAACCATGGTCATTTTTAATTTATCAAATGGAAGTAGCTGTTTAAGATTTCTATGTCTAGGCCACATCAAAATCATATACTAAATTAGCGTAAATGGACCATAGCCCACATGGACCTTAACCATTGTATTTTGAACCCATGAAGGTGAAACATCAGTAATGATCTAAAGCGTTTTAACTATTGAATCTTATATTATAATTACCCTATCTCTATAGCAATATAAAGGAGACACATGGATTAAACAAAGCACCTAGTGCACTCAAGGTGACAAATTTTATATAAGGCTACTGTTGTACACTACAATGGCTACCGATTCAAAAGAACTGACAATGGAGGAGGTGATAAAACTTATCGAATGACTATAAGAGTAGCAATTTTGGACACAACCCATGAACATGACTTGAATGCAGCATGAATTCAGTTTGAGAAGCATAAATGGATTTAGATCAAAATCGGATTGATCCATTAAGCACATTAATAAAAAAGTCAGATCATGGATTAACCGACTAATTCGAAATTAACCCGCAATTGACCTGATTATTAAATGGAACCATTCATGTAACCCAACTCCCCAACCCAAATATGACCCACCAGACCTATTTATCTAAGTTAGTATCACTTTTTAATTAATTATTATTTGATGATGATGATTATATGCTTATATAAGGATTTTATACTTTTCTATCTTTTTTTCTTGAATGAAAAAAAAAATTATTTGTTCTTTAGTTATGATTTTTAATATATAATTACTTTATAAGCGAATTGGTATAAAACAAATTACACAGGTAATATAGGTTAAATGAGTTATATATATATTATATGGGTTACATAGATTATATGGGTTATATGAGTCACACGGGTATAAGTTAAACAGATTGCATGAGTCATGTCGTGTAACCTGTATAATATACAAGTCGGGTTCAGATTTAGATTTCTGACTCGATTAGGTTGGATTAAGGTTGACCTATTTGTCATTACACTTTGAAGTTCACCCGATCCATTGACATGATTTGCCCCCACTAAATGATTGCGATGGTAGAGTATGACGTCACAGCAAGAGGGATAAGCAACAAGTGCATACGTTCTTGTCTCAAGATCGAGATGAATAAACTTATGACTCGCATGGCAAGATCACTAGGGTCAATCAGGCAAACCCAGCTGATGGAAGTAGGAATTACTAGCAGCAATCATGCCACCAGTCTTCATCTTTCATTGATCCCTAAATATTTTCCACTTTCATGTTCTTTAGTTGATCTCCTTCTTGGGCTAGAGAAAGGAGCTTTGAATTAGACGTGAAGCAATACCATCAAATATCTGTTTGAAGTAAACTTATAATCTCTTGCTTAAATATCTGTTTGAAGTAAATTTATAATCTCTTGCTTGTGTTACTCTTGATGATTGTTTCATGTATGCCCAAACTCTTCCTTGTTTAAGCCATCTACTCTGAAGGATCCAAAATTTCCTAACTTTAAGTGGACTAAAAGATCATGAAATCATGGGATTTATGCGCGCACATGCATGCCCATATGCATGCCCACGTGCATGCACAAACATACATATTGTTCAGAAAGTACTAACTTGCTTAACTTAATATGCATATGCATGCGCAAGTATACACACATAAATATAAAAAGAGGTTTGCTAAGGTACTCCACAATTTTTTTTATCCTTTTTTCTTATTGAGCATTTAAGAAAACAAATTTAATAAACAAGTAATTGATTGTTTCTACAAAAGAAATGATTGGTGCATGTAATCAAACCAACGTGAAAGGACAATTACAACATGGGGGAAAAGACGTGGCATTGGCCTTTATCTTGGCTGAATAATGCTGTTTCGCAATAAATGGAGAGAGGATGAACACGTCATGTTTGTTGATGGGTTGATCTAATCAATGTCACAGAGCTCTGCAACGATGACTGCTCTTGGAGAAGGAAGAACAGGAGCTTGTTCAGTGTCAGAGCTTCACCAACAATGAGGTGGCGGAGCTTTCGAAGAGGAGCTCAATGGGGCCTCATTCAAAAGAATTTCAAAGAGAAGACAAGCGTAAAAGAAACGAGATTATTGGGAAGGAAAAAATAACTAGATTACCTAAGAAACCAGTTTACTTGTTAAAACACCATAAATAACCTTCATTTAATGGATGGCTAGAATCTTTTCAAAAAAGCTTGAATACCGTAGCAAATCCTTATAGAAAAATATACATATATTCATTCAAATACATAATAAAGACCAGTGAATATATACACTTGCACAACATTGACACATAAATTTAGATATGCCTCTCCAAATTCTGGAAGCTATATATGAAGGCAGGATAGTCAATTGATGAGTTCACTTTTCACCAAGCCAACCTGAGGTTAAAATGATTGAAGTGATTATGACAAGACATGAAGAATATTTTCAAGTTTCCAACTTGGGAGCGGCATATACTTACTTTTTCCTTTTTAAAAGATTGGTAGTCAAATAAGGTATTTTGTGAGCTATAAACGCAAAAATACCTTAAATTATTAACCTTCTGATCTCATTGCAGGTTGCAGGCTAAAGACAAGGGAAAATTGGCAGATGCTGTGAAGTGGAACCATTATATTATTTACATTCTATTACTGTTGGTATTGTTCATTCTATTGTTCCTTATCTCTAAAGGCATTACCATCATGGCCATCCATTTGTCTAAGAGTTAAAATTCCCTGTAACATCTCAATGGAAGTGTTAAAGTCAGGTTTCACAGAAACCAAGCTTTCCTGCAAATGGTCAGTCACTCTATGTCATCTAATGCAAAATTAACACTTGGTCCCTTTCAGGCTAACACATTACCGTCATTCATGCTGAACTGGCAGTTTCACCTTTAGTGCATGTTTTGCACAACTATTGTTTCTGCATCACTCAATTCCTTCTAAGGCTGCATTAACTACTTTCATCATCTTCCTTAATATTATGATTCTATCTCCTTAAAACTATTTTATCTATTGCTATTGTATTCTTATTCTTTGTGTTTCACAGGTCAACACATCCTTAAATGTTTCTGAAGTTCTTGCATAAGAACAATCTTCATTCACCTAAAACTCCATATCTCTGTTATTCCAGTCTTGTGTATATGATATCACTCTGAAATCACCACCTTCTCTTGCCCACACAAGGAACAGTAAAACCCTCCAGAGGTTTAGGGTCTTTCACCCAATGGTTTCCATTCCCTTCATGCATTTAATTCCTGGTTGACATCAATTCCCATTCCAAAAGCCATTTTGCCCTGCAATTTTCAAGTTTCATACAGGGTACTACGAAGCTTCAACAATAATTTCAGCAAGAACAATGAAAAAGCACTTTTCCAGGATTCAAACCTTATCATTTCCAAAAGACATGCGATCCAACAGAAGAGGAAAAAAAAACAATTTTTTGGTTAAGACTATCAAATTTAGTTACCCTACCACAATTAGCTCTGCCTCACTTAGCTAGTAATACATGGGAGCAGGCTTTTTCTATCTTCTTATCATTCATTCATTAGATATTTGATTTTCATCAACAGCATTGCCCTCAAATAAGAATACTGTATTTTCATGACCAAAAAAATCCTATTTCATAAATAACAGCATCCTTCACATCCTGGTCCTCTTACACTTGAGTCATCATCTTTTTTCTTTCTTTCTTGGTGAAATCATCTTAAGCTATTTACCATGAGACACATCAATTATGTGCAAACACCATTAGTAGCTCAGATTCCACCATCATTATCTTTTTTAGATTTCTGACACATCTGAATGCAACTTTGCAGTCAACACTGTTCCAGTCAATATTGTCAACCAGCCAACTTTGTTGCCAGTAGACTTCATCAGCTAGTCGACTTCATGGTACAAACATGTTGCCACTCTAATCTGGTCTTTATATTGTTCACGACAACATTTGATACAATAAGACAAGTTGTGATACCTGGGCCCCACAACTCGGATATTATTAGTCACCATGTGAAGTGGTGACCACTTTTAAACTACACACAATAGCCCCATGTTTTCTAGCAGATAAACTCCATGTTTCTGCTGTGCATCGCTCATGTTCTCTCCCTTCTCCCAATTTCAAGACGCTTCCTTCTCCCTTCTCCCAATTTCATGACGCTTCCTTCTCCCTTCTCCCAATTTCATGAGGCTTCCCTCTTCCATTTTCCTCCCTTCCGCCACTCCATTCTCTCTCCTTCAAAAGAAAATTCTAACTTCCTCCTTATCATGTAGAAGAATTTTATTAAGAATAGGAGCCCAAATCTGAGTCTGAAACTTTCTTTTACAGAGTGTTGTGATTGAAGCTGAATTTCAAGACACCTAGAAAAATTTGACATGTTTAATTAGTGCCAAGAGGTAAGTATCATTATTAGCTCCTTTAAATTCTTAAAAAATTAATAGATTTATAAATAATTATTGCTATTATACATCGGATATTAAATGAAACTATCCTTGTAAGATAGAAATTGTTGTTTCAGATTGAGATGAAGTTTCTGTCTGCACTTGATATTTTAATTGTGTTATGAATCCTAAGTTTATGTCGATGTTGATAGGCTTGATTATGCTAAACCAAGGATAACATGAGTATATCTGTTGATAACTAGCTTTGTTAAATGTCCCTTTATGGGCTGCAAAACATGACATGAGATGTTACCCCATCATGAGTTGGAATATAACATAAGAGTATTGCCTTGTAATGGGCCAAAACATAACAGCCTAATCACAAGGCAGGCATGACTGAGGCTTGCTTAGCAAGATGGATTTTGTATTGCGAAATGTAAAAATGGTTGAATTAGAATTGAATAAAATTTTGTAGCATATTAATTGATTTCAGTCAGGTTGATAATGTGTATACAATAGTATTACCAGAACTTTTGGATATTTATGAAATTACTAAGTACTTATATGTAATTAGATTTAAATAAGCTCAAAGGAGTGTATATTGATACTTATTGGGGTCTTGTGCTCATTGAAATATTATTTTATTTTCATAGACACGACGACTTAAAGGTTGACAAGTGGTCATTTTGGAATGCGTACTTAGATAGAAAGTTGTTAGTTCTCAACTCAACTCAATTCATCTAAGCCTTTTTCCAACTGCATGAGGTCGGCTAAATGAATATGCTTCCTCCACTCTGCTCTATTCAGAACTAAGTTGACACTCAAATTACAAATAGTTATATCTTTTTTAATTATTTCTGTACATGTTAGTTTAGATCTACCTCTACTCTATCATTACAATAGATTGTTAAAAGATCACTCTTTCTAACTGGAGCATCTAAAGGTCTTCGTTGTATATGTCCAAACCACCTTAATCGATTTTCTCTCATTTTACCTTTAATTGGGGCTACTTCTATCATTTCTCGTATATGTTTATTTCTAATTCTATCTTTTAGAGTTTTACCACATATTCATCTTAACATGCACATTTCTATTACACTTAATTTATTCATATGTTGTTTTAGTATTACCCAACACTCTGTTTCATATAGCATAGCTGACCTAATAGCAATTTTATAAATTTTTTTTGTTTCAATTTTAATGGAATGTGACAATCATATAATACTTCCGAAGTACTCCTCCACTTAATCCATCATGCTTTAACTCTATAATTCATATCTTCACCTATTTCACCTTCTTACTGGATAATTGATCTCAAATACCTAAATCTTTCACTCTATCATTTTGAATATGTCCTTTATTTTTGTATATGGGTATTAATATGCTTTTTCTTCATTCATCTAACATTCTTTTGGTTGCTACAATCCTGTTAAATAAATTAGTTAACCACATGACTCTAATTTCTCCTAAGTCTTTCCAAACCTCAATAGGGATCGCATCTGGCCATAATGCCTTTGTATTTTTCATTTTACTCAAAGCCTTTTTAACCTCAAACATGCTAAATTTATGAAAAAAATTATTTTCATTTGTTACTCCTAGGTTATCACATCCTACCTTTAAATTTACTAAATTATTTTTATTTAATAATTTTTTAAAATAACTTTTACATCATTCTTTTATCTCTTCTCTTTTACTAAGAGTCTTTCAACTTCATCCTTAATACATTTAATATAGTAGAGATCATTAAAATATTATTTTATTTTTATAGACACAACGACTTAAAGGGTGACAGGTGGTCATTTTGGGATGCGTATGATAAATACACAAATAATCATCATGAATCTATTAATTAATAAGTCAAAGTGCATATTATTATTTAATATTTAAATATTTTATATAATATTTTAGGTAAAACCTTATCAACTTGAAGAGCTCGATTTTAGGAGTCTAATGACGCAAACGACACTCAAATCGGACTTAAAATGAGCTCGGAATTAAATTTACAAGGATTTATCTTTATATGCATCTCAAAGCAAACTCGATAAACCAATTGCCGATTTCAATTGCAGATTTCACATATTCGTTTTTTTTCCGATTTTTCTTCCCTTTCTATCCTATCACTCCACCAATCAATCAGGGAATAAATTGGATTGAAAACTTTCAAATTAGAAGAAGAATCGTCTGTTATCTCTCTGAAATCTCTTCATGTTTCGTTCAGATGCTAAATCGGGAAAGAATTAAATTTGATAGAAAATCAGCGCAATCTCTCCGTATTCGTGAAACACGCAAAGAAACCGAGCAGATATGAACGTTCATGATTTTTTCCGCATCTCCTCTGCGTTAATGGATCAAGCAAACAAATCGTCCGCATTCATTTGGGCTTCGAATCAGATCTGAAACAATTAGAAAGCCGCGTCTAGTATGGAACGGATAGGCACGACCTCTCCGTGATTTCTCCGCATTCTCTTGCGTCCTCTCCGCATATGAGCATCTATAAATAGCTCTGGCTGGGCAGATGCGAGATCAATCCCGAACAGAGAAAGAAGAGACATTCGTGAGGCAGAAAGACGTTCCCTCGGTTCAGAGTTCTGGTGGGTTGCGCTAATCTGATTCAGAAGCAAGGATTCTGGAGAGTTCGGTGCCTTCTTGATGCCTTCTTGATGCTATTGCCAATGACAGGGAAGAAGATTTTTTTTTTTTAGTTTTAATCTTTATGTAATCAGATGCTTTACAATAAAATATTTATTTATGTTTAGTTCTTAGTAAATTCTTTTTAAGTGAAAATAATTTTGACTAGTCTATTTTAAAAGGGACGAGCCGTGATCTACAGGTACGGGCCGTACTCTCATAAGATAGATCATATCTTAATTATTCTTATTATCTGTTTATTTAAATTCCTAATTGCATAATTTTAATTCAAATAACCACCACTAAAGTCCCTGTGGATTCGATCCCTTACTCTCGCTATCTATTAGTGAAATTAAGGTATTTTAATCATTGCGCTATGACACGCATCAGATTTTTGGCGCCGTTACCGAGGACTTAAGTGCAGTTATTTTGGAAAAAAAATTATTAAAAAATTTAAATTAAAAATTTAAAAAAAATTAAATTTAAAATTTGTTTTAAAAAATTATCACAAATTTTCTATTGATTTATTCTTATTTACCTTAATTGTTAAAATTTCTTATTTTCTTTTTAATATAAAAAAATTATTTTCCTTCTGATTATAAATCCACTTTTAACCTAATCAATTTTTTTAATTAACGTAACAAAAAAACTAAGAAAACCCTAAGACACTTTCCATAAAACATAATTAATTTTTTAAAAAAATAAATAAAAAATAAAAAAAATTTAAAATTTAAAAATTAAAATTTAAAATTTAAAAAAATTATTTTATTTATTTTTTATGCTTAGATTATTTATTTCTGTAAAACTTAAAATATTTTCATTGACATCTCATAATTTATTAGGGAAATAGAAACTTAACCACAAAAATCTAAAAAAAAGTAAGTAAATTAATTTTTTCAAGAGCTTGACATCTGCTTGTTGCATAGCATTTTCATAATTAATTTTAAGCACAAACCCCTAATCAAGATAAGGTGGGGAGTTGATCACCCTTCCTTAGCCCATAAACCACATCCTTTATTTTGCATTAACCCAAGCCTTTAATTTTAAAATTAACTAGACGTCAGCCCCTAAGGAACTCGAGCTCAATAGACAAGGCACCCAAAAGAGTTGGACCGGGTCGAGATTGACTGCTTAACTGGTGTCTAGAAAAGGAGAGAAAAGTGGTTACTTAATTGGTTCGTCCTTACCTAGTAAGCGACGGAGGGACCCCACTGACCTTATTCTTAACTGGCTAGTTGATCAGCTAATTTTTGACTTGGAGGGCTCAAGGCGGTCTTGGAAGTTAGGAGATATCTAGATTTAAGTTAAGCCTAGGGTAGAGAGTTTAATCTTTGTTAACTTGATTGCTAATAATTATTAAATCCTAATTAAATTACTCTTCATTCCTCTTAGTTCTAGGAATCTCTTTGGATACTTCTTTTAGAATTATCTCCTCTTTCTTCTATTACATTAAAAAAAATAAATTACTTTTGAATCGATAGGGTGTATGCTTGGTCGCCGATCGTTACAACCTAATCTCATACCCCTAGATCCTGAAATAGAGAGAATCTTTAGAGCAAACAGACTTAGAATTATGGACCATAATAACGAAAATGATCTACCACGACAGTTAAAAGAATATTTACTCCTTCAAAGTATACCTACTCTCCTTGCATTCAAGTGCCTCCAGTGGAGGCCACTCAATATGAGATAAGTCAAGTGTGATTCAAATGTTACCTTCATTTTATGGACTTACAAATGAGGATCCATACAAACACTTAGATGAATTCTTAGAAATTTGTTCGACCGTAAAAATTCAAAATTTTTCTGACGATGCTCTTAGACTTAAGTTGTTCCCATTCTCTTTTAAGGACAAAGCCAAATATTGGTTAAATTCATTAGATACTGTAACAATTTCAACTTGGGATCATCTTCAGATAGAATTTCTTAAGAAATACTTTCCTATGGGAAAAACGAATCAAATTAGAAAGTCATAACAAGTTTTTCTCAGACTAATGGCGAGATGTTTCATGAGACATGGAGAGATTAAAAGAATTGATTAGAAAATGTCTGCATCATGCCATACCGAAATGGTAGTTAGTTCAATGTTTTTATGATGGACTATCAGAAAAGTACCGGCAAATGGTTGATGCTTCATGTGGTGGGACATTTATGTTAAAAAATGAACATGAAGCTTGGCAACTCTTTGAGACATTGAGTGAGAATTCATTACATCATATGTCATTCGCTCGTAGCGACACTCCGTAGAACCTAAAAGAGGTGGAATATATGAAATAGTCATTCTATAGATATCTATACTAAGTAGATGAACTGTCCCAGAAACTTGACCGAATTCTACAAGTTGGAAACACCTCTTCCCCATCTATTCAAAATCATGATGTTTGTATAATCTGCTCAAGTCCGACTCATTCTACAGGTGAATGTCCAGCTGCATACCAATTTCCTGAGCTTGTTCAAGAGCAAGCCCACCAAGCCCAAACCCGATTGGCTCCTAGAATAGGAAATGATCCATATGCGAATACTTACAATCCTGGCTGGCGAAATCACCCAAATTTTTCTTGGAAACCTCAACCTATAACCAATTCATCATCAATCAGACCTAATAATCAAGAAACATGCCATATTATTAACCTCCACCGAATAATCATCCTACTTTTGAAGACAAGGTGTTACAAGCATTGAAAGGGCTAGAAATGAATACTCAAATCCTTCACTCCCACACACAATCTATTGCAAAACTAGAAACTCAGATAGGTCAATTAGCCACAGCATTCAGTAGAAGGAAGGAGGTAAGTTACCTAGTCAGCCTATCGATAACTCAAAAGGACAATTCATGGCTGAAGGTTCCAATAGTCCTGACAAATTCCCAAAACATGCTAAATCCGTCATGACTCTAAGAAGTGGAAGAACGTTGAACCCACCAGAACCAACCCAGAAATTAGAAGTGGCTGAACCGGAAAAGAGAAGAAATGAAGAAGAAAAGGAATGCAATGATCAAGCAATCACACCTAAAGCCCATTCCCTAGTGCTTTAGAATCTCCTTTATCTTTGGACAAAAGAATATAAAAATGAATGAGATGCTTGAGTTATTTAAGCAAGTCCAAATAAACTTACCTCTTCTCGATGCTATCAAGCAAGTTCCAGCTTATGAAAAATTTCTGAAGGATCTATGCACACAAAAACGGAAAGCCAAAATAAAAATACCAAAAAAGATCCAGTTGACTGAGCAAGTCAGCTCAGTTGTTCAGCAAATAACCCCACCCAAACTAAAAGATCCTGGTACCCGATTATATCATGTCATAAGAAACTTCACAATCAAGAAAGCATTATTAGATTTGGGTGCGAGTGTAAACCTTCTCCCAAGTTCAGTGTATGAGTTATTCGGATTTGGAGAATTAAAACCACGACAATAACACTACAATTGGCAGATAGATCAATCAAAGTACCTCGTGGAATATTGGAAGATGTATAGTGAAGGTAGATGAATTTTATTTTCCTGTCGACTTCCTTGTGTTAGATATGGAATCTAGTGGTAATCCTAATCAAATTCCCATCATTCTTAGAAGGCCTTTTTGGCTATTGCTAATGCATGTATAAATTGTAGAATGGGTGTGATGGATGTATCTTTTGGAAATAAGAAGATGAGATTAAATATTTTTAATACTTTCCAAGGACCACCTGTATATGATTTAAATGAAGTAAACATGATCGAAGAAGTTGTAGATAAGAAATTTCAAAGTTTGCTTGATTCGGATCCTTTACGAACATGTCTTACACATTTTGGAACAGATGACTTTGATATTGATGAGTACACAAAGAGATAAACCTGTTATTAGAACACCTAAGTTTGATACCATTCCTTCTTGGACTATAAAATATGAACCACTTCCAACTAAACCAAGCCCTTTAATACCATCCTTAGAAGAACCACCCAACTAGAATTGAAACCTCTTCCTGATAACTTAAAATATTCGTTCCTTGGACCCAATGATACCCTTCTGGTAATCATTGCATCTACCCTAACCTCTGAGCAGGAAGATAAATTGATAGATGTACTTAAAAAAACATAAAGAGGCAATTGGATGGACAATAGCTGATCTTAAGGGAATTGACCCTTCCATTTGCATGCACCATATTCATAGTAAAATTGAAGCCAAACCACATAAAGACATGCAATGGAGGCTAAATCCGAACATGAGGGATGTTGTTAAGAAAGAAGTAGTAAAATGGCTTGATGCTGGTATTATTTATCCAATTTCGGATAGTCAATGGGTTAGTCCAATCCAAGTAGTACCTAAAAAGTCAGGTATTACCATGATTGAAAATGAAAAGGGCGAATCAATTCCTACTCGCACATCAACTAGTTGGAGAGTGTGTATAGATTATCGAAAGTTGAATGCCGTAACTAGAAAGACCACTTTCCTTTGCCTTTTATCGATCAAATTCTGGAACGGCTAGCGGGACAAAGTTTCTTTTGTTTCTTAGATGGATATTCAGGATACAATCAGGTCCCAGTATTTCCTACAGATCAAGAAAAGACCACCTTCACCTGTCCCTTTGGAACATTTGCCTTTAGACGCATGCCATTTGGTCTTTGTAATGCACCAGCCACTTTTCAACGATGTATGTTGGCCATATTTTCTGATATGATTTGTCAATTTTTGGAAATATTTATGGATGATTTTTTAGTTTTTGGTGCTTCATTTGATAGCTGCCTTGAGAACTTGACTAAGGTACTGAAACGATGTATGGAAATGAATTTAGTCCTAAGTTGGGAGAAGAGCCATTTTATGGTTCGTGAGGGAATTGTGCTCGGACACATTGTTTCAGAGAAAGGAATTGAGGTTGATAAAGCCAAGGTTGAATTGATCTCAAATCTACCACCCCCAACCTCAGTTAAACAAGTACGATCTTTCCTTGGCCATGCTGGTTTTTACAGACACTTCATTAAGGATTTCAGTAAAATTTCTCGACCCTTGTGTAATTTGCTGGCCAAAATAGTTCTTTTAATTTTGATGAAGATTGTCTAACAGCCTATAACATCCTGCGAACTGCTTTGACCACTGCACCAATTATCAAGCCACTAGATTGGACCATACCTTTCGAAATCATGTGTGATGCTTCTGATTATGCTGTAGGGGCAATTCTAGGATAAAAACTCAATCGAAAACCCTATGTAATTTATTATGCTAGCAAAACTCTTTCAGATGCACAAATGAACTATACTACCACTGAAAAAGAATTACTAGTAGTTGTGTTTGCCCTAGAAAAATTTAGATCATATCTGTTAGGGTCCAAGGTCTTAGTTTACTCTGATCATGCAGCATTAAGGCATTTGTTATCAAAAAAGATACAAAAGCCTATATTGATTAGATGGATCCTTCTACTACAGGAATTTGACTTAGAAATCTTAGATAAAAAGGGTTCCAAAAATATGGTAGCAGATCATATCTCTAGAATCTCAGTGGAATATAACAAAGAAATAATCAGAGATAAGTTTCCTGATGAGCAACTGTTCTCAATTTCCCATAGCAATCTTTCCTGGTTTGCCCACATTGTGATTATTTGGCAATAAGAAAAATATCTTCCCCTGGACAAAACAAGAAAAAGATAGATTTTTCTCACAAATCAAATATTACTTTTGAGAAGACCCTAAATTATTTAAGTACTGTTCAGATCAGGTGATTAGGCGATGTGTCCCCGAGAGCGAATTCAAAAGCATACTTAACTTTTGTCATTCTCTTGCCTGTGTGGGACATTTTAGTGGAAGAAAACTGCAGCAAAGGTACTGCAAAGTGGGTTTATTGGCCAACTCTTTTTAAAGATGCACATAAATTTAGCAATAATTGTCTTCAATGTCAACAAATAGGAAATATTTCTAAAAAGATATGATGCCCCTAAACCCTATCTTGGTTGTAGAAATTTTTTATGTATATTGATTTTATGGGCCCATTTCCTTCCTCTTTCGGATTCGAATACATTCTAGTGGCAGTTGATTATGTGTCAAAATAGATTGAAGCCATGGCAACTCGAACCAATGACCATAAAGTTGTAATCAAGTTTATTCAGCATAACATCCTTAGTCGTTTTGGATGCCCAAGGGCTATAATTAGTGATGGGGGTACACATTTCACGAATAGACACTTTGAAGGATTAATGAACAAATATGGAATTACTCATAAGGTAGCTACACCTTATCATCCCCAAACTAGTGGCCAAGTTGAAATATCAAATAGAGAAATTAAACATATCCTTGAGAAAACGGTGAGACCCGATAGGAAAGATTGGTCAGAAGTTTGGATGATGCATTATGGGCTTATCGTACTGCATTTAAAACTCCATAGGAATGTCTCCTTACGGCTCGTATTTGGAAAGGCCTGCCATTTACCTGTAGAATTGGAACACCGTGCATTTTGGGCCATCAAGCAATTTAATTATGATATGAAAAAGGCAGGTGTTACTAGAAAACTTCAATTGACGAACTGACGCATATGAGAGCTCAAAAATTTATAAAGAACGAACCAAAGCATATCATGACAAATTTATTAATAGAAAAACTTTTGAACCAAATCAAAAAGTATGGCTTTACAATTCAAGATTACATCTTTTTCCTGAAAACTTCGTTCACGATGGAATGACCTTTTATAGTAACTCAAGTATTTCCCCATGGGCAATAGAACTCAAAGATCCTAAGCAAGGGAATATTTTTAAGGTAAACGGTCAACGTTTGAAACCATATATAGAAGAAATTAATGATGGAGAAGTTGTTGAATCAATTGATCTTGTGAACCCAACACTATCATAATGAGTAGCATAGTCTGGCTGAAGACTTTAAACTTAGCGCTCTTGGAGGCAACCCAATTTATCAGTTATTTTTAACTTTTTGATTTCTTAGTATGACCAGAGAAGAGCAACAGAAGTAGATGAAAGAAGATGGCAACAATGAAACCTCCAACCTTCAAATACTCGACCAGGTAGTATCTTTCCTTGAAATTAATTTTTTTTTCCATTAGGGACAATGGAAATTAAGTTGGGGGGGAGAATAAGTAAATCCTCGAGTAAAACTATAATCAGTATTTGTGTACCAAATTTTGTCTCGATTTGAAGTTAATCAAGCATTCCAATTATCAATGAACGATTAACGGTTAGATTATTTTAGAGATACTGAGGAACAAATTATTAAGGAAACCTAATAAAAGTAGAGTTTAGCCCACAAAAATTTTTAGAATAATTTCAGACCCTCCTGACCACTGATCTTAATAGTACAATCTACTTAATAAGGGTATGGGTGAAAATGTCATTCAAAAAAAAAAAAAAGAAAAAAAAAGAAAGTCTCTCTTAAAGTTAATAAATTAGGTTCTTAGCATCTTTCACTAAGTAACCGGGCCCCCGTCACCTAAGCAAGTGATGTTGTTCGCGTAAAAAGGTGAGAATGTGAAAGAACCTAAGTAAAGTCAGTCCTACCTGAAGCTTTTTGACTCGAGTCAGTAAGTCCGAGGGGTGTTTTACACCTAATGCCCTAAAACCAACTGGTTTGGGAGCCATTGGCCTAAAGCTCGCTACAAGGGTCAATTAGAAAGCAAGGGGTTAGGACATTGCACTGACTTTACACATAAATAAATAAATAAATAAATAAGGAGACTAAATTACAAAAGACACCACCCAACCCAAATTAAGTTAGAGAACTTAAACAGAGAAGTGAAAAGTTGGTGAAGGAAGACTTCTATAAATTCTTATGGACTGCACTCTATCACTAAATGGGTAAACTTGATAATCCAATGAAGCACCTCCTTATGATCTAACCGAAAATCTTTTGATTTTAGAATTGTAAGATAACTATCAATTCTTGGACTAGCTTGGTACATATTTCTAGATTTTTATTTACTCGAGGATGAGTAAGATTCAAGTTGGGGGAGTGATAAACGCATAAATAATCATCATAAACCTATTAATTAATAAGTCAAAGTACCTATTATTATTTAATATTTAAATATTTATATAATATTTTAGGTAAAACCTTATCAACTTAAAGAGCTCGATTTTAGAAGTCCAACAATGCAAACGACACTCAAATCGGACTTAAAATGAGCTTGAAATTAAATTTACAAGGATTTATCTTTATCTGCATGCATCTCAAAGCAAACTCGGTAAACCAATTGCCGATTTCAATCGCAGATTTCACATATTCATTTTTTTCCCGATTTTTCTTTCTTTCTATCCCATCACTCCACCAACCAATCACAGAATAAATTGGATTGAAGACTTTCAAATTGGAAGGAGAATCGTCCGTTATCTCTCCGAAATCTCTTCATGTTTTGTTCAAATGCCAAATCGGAAAAGAATTCAAATTTGATAGAAAATCAGCACAATCTTTCTGTATTCGTGAAACACGCAAAGAAACCGAGCAGATATGAACGTTCATGATTTCTCCGCGTCTCCTCCGTGTTAATGGATCAAGCAAACAAATCGTCTGCATTCATTTGGGCTTCGAATCAGATTTGAAACAGTTAGGAAGCCGCGTCTGGTATGGAATAGATAGGCACAACCTCTCCATGATTTCTCCACATTCTTTTCGCGTCCTCTCCGCATATGAGCATCTATAAATAGCTCTGGCTGGGCAGATGTGAGATCAATCCCGAATAGAGAAAGGAGAGACATTCGTGAGGCAGAAAGACGTTCCCTCGATTCAGAGTTCTGGTGGGTTGCACTAATCTGATTCAGAAGCAAGGATCCTGGGGAGTTCGGTACCTTCTTAATGCTGTTGCCGATGACAGGAAAGAAGATTTATTTTTTTTAGTTTTAATCTTTATGTAATCAGATGCTTTACAATAAAATATTTATTTATGTTTAGTTCTTAGTAAATTCTTTTTAAGTGAAAATAATTTTGACTGATCTATTCTTAAAAGGGACGAGCCGTGATCTACGGGTACGGACCGTGCTCTCATAAGATAGATCATATCTTAATTATTTCATTATCTATTTATTTAAATTCCTAATTGCATAATTTTAATTCAAGATAACCACTAAAGTCCCTGTGGATTCGATCCCTTACTCTCGCTATCTATTAGTAAAATTAAGTATTTTAATCGTTGCGCTATGACACGCATCAACGTACTTAGATAAAAGTTGTTGGTTCTGTAATGTAAAAATAAAATATGACTTTTGGATAGAGAAGAGTTTGTAAATTAAAGTGATTGTAAATCAGAATGATTTTGTTCGTAGTAACAAAATGAACATTTGTAGTTAACTATTGTTATTTTGACACTTATGTATATGGGACTTTTGTTTACCGAAGCATTGAAATTCTGCCTTTGAGAATAGACTTAATAGTGGTTCTGATGAAATTCATAACTGTAAATTTTGAGATGAATCTGCAGTATTATAAATGCGTTAATATGGATTGATTACAAAAATTTTGAAGGCCTTGCATATTTCAAGAGATAAACCTTTAAGGAATATGTGGCTGTGTCATGTGCCCAATTTTTTTATGAGTAGAATTGTTGACAAATTATGGTATCAAAGCTTAGGTTATGATTACTAGGGTTTAACTTAAGAGGAGTGCAAGTAGGGCAGATATTTAGATTGGGGACATATTTTATTATGTAAATATAAATATATTTATATAATGTTACTTTATCTTTTACTTTCGAATAAATTGAATAGTTATAACTTGTAAGTACCCCATGTAGTTGAAAAAAAGGCTTAGATGAGTTGAGTTGAGTTATAACTTGTAAGTGCTAACCTTAATGAGCGTTGGTTGAGATGGCACGAGGTCATGCTAGAAGGCTAACTTGATTTGCTGATGGCTCTATAGCTGGGAGCCTACAAGGCAGATGGCACTCACTAACCTGTTAGTGACGATAACCAGCAGAGAGACACTAATGACCCTTCTGGCAATACCTCAGGGTAAGAGAGAATGCATAAAGCCTAGACTTAATTTGGGAGAACAGGCGAATCCTCCCCAGTTAGTATAACTCCTTAAAGGAGCAATGCAACAGTAAGCTGCTGCTGAGGCTAACATAACAAGAATGATAGAGAACAAGAGCAACAACAACAACAATTTCTGCACCAGCAGCAACTATAATAGCAATTTATGCAGCAACAATAGCAGTTCATACAACAGCAGCAGCGGTTACAGTTTCAACAACAACACTAGAACCTTGAGACCTAACAAGAGCATTATAGTGGTCCCACCAAGTTTAGAAGGCTGGTTCCACTGGTTTTCAAGGGGACTACAGAACATTTGGAAGCTGCAAATTGGCTAAAAGAGATAGACAAAGTGTTTGCAGTCATGAAATGTCCAGATGAGGATAAGACATCCTATGCTTCCTAAATGCTATAGGAAGAAGAATGTGATTGGTGGCAGACAATGAAAGGAAAACATAAGCATGACATAGAGCTATTTCCTTTGGAAGGATTCCATGAAGCATTCCATGAGAAGTACTTTCCTCGAAGTGTGAAGATACAAAAGAAACAAGAATTTATTATATTGGAGTAGGAAGATATGTCAGTAGCAAAATATGAAGTTAAATTCACTGAACTAGCTAAGTTTCCTCCAAAATTAGTAGAGAATGACGAGAATCAAGTTCACCAATTCGAAATGGGATTGAGGCAGGATATTAAGAAAGGGTGGTGCCGTTTGAGTTGATACCTGTGGAGCTGTGGTAAATAAAGCATTTTTGATTGAAAGAGAAATCGATGAAGAACAAAAATATGAAGAACAGAATCAGAAGAAAATTAAACCTAGTATATCTCTAGGCCAGAATAGTAAAAATATTGGAGCTCCAGTTAAGAAGCCTGTAATTGCTACTATTGATAGTAAAATGCTGCGTAGCAAAGAAATACTAAACGTTTTAAATGCAGCAGACCTCACTTTATTTGTGAAATAACATGCAGTGCAAACAAAATAGCTTATGCATGTTTATCATGACACACAAACGTATCATTTCAATATTTGCAAGTATGTACATGGACAGAATATTATGACAATCGTACACAGTTTCCGCACATGCACAGCTTGGCAGGATCCTCACACATTCCTTTTCATCTGTGAATCTCATCATCTTCATATTTTCATTAAATGCTAAAATTTCCAATAAGTTATCTTGACAACAAAGAGGATTTTTTAGAGCTGTCTTAGGTCTCTCGATCTTTTTTGGTTTTTTAAATACTTAGTTGCTGCTTGGATCCATATACAGTGTAGGATATTTTTTTATGAAGGGTTTTTTGTCAATGTCAATGTTATATAGTATTTACTGCAACTATGATTTCTATCCTTGCATGAGAAAATCAAAGTACTGGAATGGAGAGAGAGTGTGACAATGTATTGAGTTAATGAAGGAAATCCAAATTTAATATTTTGATATTCATGCAATAAAAAACATAAGAGAAAATTCTGATAATCAAGATGACAATAAGCAAACAATAAGATAACACGATAAAGCTTGTTCATAAATAATTAAATACAAGAGATATTGAAAAATGACCAATTTCCATGCATATATACATATTTTTGCGGCAAATTTGTTGACTTGCTGCATTTTTTCTAATAATAAGTTTATGATAAAGGTGGTAAATCCCATGGGACATAGTTGTTTCAATTTTTCTATGGAATGGGATGAGCTGCTGTCTCACCCCGTCTCAACACTTAAGACAGGAGAGATCCTAAAACACACCAATGAGGATGCTAAGATGATGGCAAGACAGTTCTGTTCTAACATTTGGGATGGTAAAACCAACATCCCTAGGACATTCCTCCAGGATTGGAAACCATGTTTAAGATGAAATCTATATTCAATAGCAAATAAAAACTAATAGAAAATAGTGGCTATTTGAAACTTGCTTTATTTGATGAAATCAACCGAACAAATTTGAGGGGCATCTTGATTAGGGTTTTAAAGTCGTTATTTAAACAGCTGCATCAGGCCTGATTTTCCTACTCTCATGATTTACCTGACCATATCATAGGATTTCCCTTCTACAAGATGCATCTTTCATTGTAATTAAACATAGTAATGAATAATTCTACAAGAAGCAGTAAAATTCCTTGTATGGCAGACAATCATTAGTACCTCAGTATAGAATAAAGAATATATCAATGGCTCTATGCTTAGACCAACTTTTTTTGTTTTTTTAAAGGACGAATTGCTTAGATACCTTAGACCAGTCAAATTGTAAATGAATTGCTTAGATACCTTAGACCAGTCAAATTGTAAACCAAGGGTGCTCCAGTGGAGTTTTCGCAAGAGAACTGACGCTGCATTTGGTTTGCATGACTTCCCGTTATGAGTGGTATCACATGCTTCAGAAAATATGTACTTCGAGGTATCCAGATTGGTTTAACCATTACTCATTTCATGTTCAACATCCACAGCAAAACTTTTTGTTTCAATCCAAACTTTCTGGTTTTGAACAGCATCAAATAAGTCAACAATAGGACCATATTTGGCAGTCAGACTGGTTCTATTTGGAGATTGAGGAAAGGTCGTCAAACTCTCCCTTATCCAGTGGCATTGTTCTTCAACAGTCAGTGCCCTTGGAATAAAATAAAATCCTATAAAAAAGAAAAAATGTGAAACTCTATGAGCAATGCTCATAATTAGAGCAAAAACATTATGTTAATTTAGGAGAGAGCAAAATTTTTAGTCAATGCAAAAAAAGAGAATAAAGATAACAGAAGGTCTCTACTGCTTACCAGAAAGCTACTGATCAAAAGGAAAAAAAAATTATTCAAAAAAGCTGCCTTTTGCCAAGTTTGAGGCATAAGCTCTAAAATCCTTCTTGATCATTCATTGAGTTAAAATTTCTATGATAGAACATACCACAATATCACCTAAATGAACTTCTGGCCAACAATTCAAGTCTCTTACGGCCATCCTGACTCGTTCTAAAGAGATTTCAGTATCAATCTCGATCATTCTATTCTATTCTATCTTAGTTATAATACATTATAGCATCAATTTTAAATATATCTAATTTATTATAAAAATATAACTTTAAAAGTTTAAATATATTTAAAAATTGAATAATATTAAAGCTTCACAAATAACTTTTTAAAAAAAAAATTCATAACAAGACAGTTGACTAGGTCGGAGATTGGGATGGGAGCATCTCGCTCCATGGAAAAACTGAAACACTTTTATTTCACGAGATTTAAAACCTTGCGTCTGGCCATATAATATTAAAACATTCAGTTGGCTTGATGAGAATATCATATGGTAATGGTCGATATTTCAAGATAGAAGGCACAACATTCATGACTAGGTGGTTTTACATTACTGAAAGAAAAAAAAAAAGAATACATGTAAAATAAACACCTTCCTTAAATCATTAAAAAAAAAAGATGGAATGCATGCCAACTGCATATCCACAAGGCTAGAATCTATTGCTAAACACGGGTAAAAATTACACAATAAGTTCGAGTATTACCACTCCACAAGAGACTTTACGCACAAGCCAATTCATTCTTTATGCTTCTTTGTGCTTATTATATTTGTGGATAAGGTAGAAGAAATAGGAGGCATGAAACAGAAAATAGAGAGATGCAGCAGAAACAAACCAAGAAATGGGGCAGAGGCAAGGAGATTAGGAGAATTCTTCTTGTCATAAAATCTACTGCCTCAGCATTCCTGCCGATATTATTTATAAGATAAAACATCTTTAAAGACCAAGTACTTATCATCTTTAAAATAATTGTAAATTTCCAAGACATGCTTCTACTTTTAGACCAGCCGAAAGTTATAGTCTTAGCATAGTGGATTTATTCTGGTCATTGATCAAGCTCAAAACTTTTTTATAGCATATGCTTCCATTTGGTTGGATGCGACACACTCCTGATAAAGCTAGAGTTTAAAGAAATAACTACTCTATCTTTATTACTATTTAAATATTCAGATACCCTTTTCTTCTTTCTTGGTCTGGTAATCATTTTCTTCAAAAATCTTGCTTCTTCTTCTTCAACGAGGGCTCTGCATTGACAGTTTCGTTTGTGCTACTTGGTGTTAGACATTAAGTCATTTTGTGTTATCCCTCCAGTTTTTACCAACTTATTCCTATTATATTGCATCTAGTGATCTCCCACTTTTTTTATTGTAACTTGGGTTTATAGGTGAGGTAGTTTTGTGTTCCACTCTAATTATACAGAAACATAGTGTTTTAATATAACATGTTGACAGCTCCCACTTTTTCCCATAAATGATATGTACTCCTATTACTTTTAAACTGCAACTTTTAAGCTCCTAAGACAATTTAGGAACCTGGGCACAAATTGTACCACTAAAAAATGGTAACATTGTTTTAGACATGGTGGCAATTTACTAAAACCAAAGTTAGCAACGATTGGATCACACAGACAAACAATCATAAAAGAATGATAGCAGGAAATGATTATGACAACTCAAAATCAGGGTTAGCTGAACTGTTTGGAACCGGTCCAGCTCGGTTAGGTTCCTGGCCAGGAATCCGGATGGTTCAGCCCTCGGATCAGTATAGAGGGCGAACCATGCTGAACGGATCTTGTACCAGCATACCACACCGTATGGTATGCTTCATATCGAACCGTTTGGGATGACGAACCTTACTCAGAACCCTTTAAATCATTAAAGATCAAGAAAATTGGTTTGAGCAATAACAGGTTAAAATCCATGCACACGCGGTGAGCATTGTTCAAAATTTTGCTACAACACTACAGAATAAGCAAGGAGACCAACATTGGTAGATTAACACCCGATTCAACTTGTTCTTTTAACTTGGTCTTCTAACGCACTTGCTATGAACAAATAAATATGCTCAAGTATCCAACCGAATTTAGTACTCTTGATCCAGAAAACAACGAAAACAATAGCTTCACAGAAATCCAAGTCGACCATGAAAACTTCCAGCATTCCCATGATAACTGGAAACATATGCAGAATAAATTCTATGAAAAGAGAAATACTCCAGTTATCTGCTATAAAATCAGGTAAAGAATAGAAAAGAAACAGCATTCTGAATCGAGATAGGTCTCTCTTCGATACCAGCTCGATCAACAAAGCAGAAGACGGGGCGATCGAAGCCAGGGCATTGGAATCTATAAATCGCCGGAGGAGTATCTCCGCTCCGCTCGAAGGATTGGAGAATGGAGTGGAAATCGACGACGTCCGACAGATCGATCTGTCTGCGCGTCAGTTTCTTCCTGCAACCAAATGCACGGAATTGGAATCAGAATAAGAACCGGGAACCCTAGAGAGAGAGGGAGGGAGTCGAGGGAAGAGGGAGGACCTGGGAGTCTTGTAGAGCTTGAATCGCTTCTCGGCCCGCCGAAAAGCGGTCCGCTCCGAATCCGCCGGCTCGGTGCCGTACAACGTGGCGTCGCCGGACTCTCCTGCTCGATTCGACCGTCGGGAGTGGTTTGAAGTTCTTGAGGAGGCGGCAAGATGGGCGAGGCGGTGCCGTAACGGTGACTTCGAGGACTGGGTTTGGGTACGCTAGCCTCGATACTGTGATCCAAGGGCAGAAGATGGGCGAGGTGACGGGAAATCAAACTATATAATATATTACGATAGCCACATTGGTCAGCCGCTTGCAGAAGGCCGTAGAAGTTTTTATAACCGATGCATTTTTACACCGATTTTACGGTTAAGAATTGGATTTCAAAGATATTGTAAGAAAGGTGTTAAAAAAAAAAAAATTATTTGAAATGATATTTTTTCGGTGCCATTTCAGCTCCAAAGCTGATCATGTCAGTCATGAGCTGACATGAAAAATCATAAAGTGAAATCGCCACATGATGGGTGAAGTCGCCACATCATGTTTTTTCTCCCAGATTTAACCCGCGGCTGCCCTCTCTCTTCTTCTTCTTCTTCCTCCTTCTCCCAGCCGTCCGCCTTCTTCTTCTTCCTCCTTCTCCCAGCCGTCCGAAACATCCATCGTCCTAGTCAGCGGCAAGCGGAGCTGCCATCCCCCTTCTTCCTCCTCTTCTCTCTTGCTGCATTCGCTCCGGTACATTTTACAAGTAAGTTGCGGTTTGCCTTGAGATTTTCTAGATTACAAGTAATTTTACAACCGATTTAGTCATCTTAGTGTTTTAAGAACTTAAAGGAGGAGCAGAGAGGAGGATTAGTGGGTTTGGGAGGCGAGTGGGAGTAACAAAAGTAGCGTGGATCGGATCTTTCCGCTGGTGGGAGTTAGGTATTTCCAAAGATCCCAAAAAACGGCTCTTAGTGTTTTAAGAATTTAAAGGAGGAGTAGAGAGGAGGATTAGTAGGTTTGGGAGGCGAGTTGGGAGTAAAAAAATTAGTGTGTCTGTTCCAAGTTGCCTCTAGGTAACAAGAGAGTAAAAAAAATTTGTATTTCTAGTCCAAGCAGCCTCTAGGTAACAAGAGAGTCCCTTGTTAAGTTGTTTACCTTATGCTAATTAAATTACATTTATAGGGGTGCACAAGGGTATTAATGTAGAAGTGTTTTATAAACACATTGATGCAATGAGATATACCCTCAGCTAATAGTTCTTTTACCTTGTTATGTCAGACATGGCTCATAATGTCTTAGATTCAGGGCCTCGTGATCCTACTGTTCTTACTTTGCAAGAGATGCATAGATCAACCAATATATTTCAGGGCGAGGTATGTATTATTGATCGACAGTCCTTAAATAATTTACATTTGTTTATGTTAATGCGGATGTATCATTTAATTTATTTTTTGTCAGGAGTTACCGGTTCTTAGATGTCGTCGTCATGATGCACGTATATGGAGAGAGACACGGGAATGTCGCACCCACGAGTACAATATTATTTAGATCATGTCGGCATGTTTGGCATATATAGGATTGGCCAGATTCGACTGGATGTTGGTCTTATTTCTGCACTAGTAGAGAGATGGTGTCAAGAGACCCACACATTCCATCTACCTTTTGGTGAGGCGACCATTACATTACAGGATGTGAGTATTTTGAGTAGCCTTCGGATTGATGGTTCTGCTGTTACTGGGTTAGATCCGCGCCATACTATTCCGGAGTGGCAGGCTATATTTGGGAGGCTATTTGGTGCCGAGCCTCCTGTCGAAGCATTTCCAAAAGGTCGTTTTCGATTGGCATTCTTCGATCAATTCTATCGCGACCTTCACTTGGACGAAGATGTGGATGATGAGGTTATCCAGCAGTTCGTGAGGGGACAACTTCGAATCATTGGTGGAGTTATTCTTCCAGATACCTCTGGTAATTTAGTTAAGTTGATGTATGTGCCATTTCTGGAAGACTTGGAGGCATTTGCCGCTCTTAGCTGGGGTTCGGCAATGCTGGCTGGTTTATATAGAGCACTGTGTCGAGCTACGAGCCCTACTCAGTCTGATATCGGAGGATATCTTCCATTGCTACAGGTAAACACTTTATTCTAATGTTTGAGATCGAGGTAATTTTTATTGTTAATTAACATTTTGAATTATCCAAACATGCAGATTTGGGCATGGGAATGATTTCCTATTTTCCATCCCACGAGACTCGAGATTCCGGAGGCGAGACCTTCGGATGCTGATGATGATTGGCACTTAGGTGCACCGTGGGGGTTTAGATGGCACGTTAGATATAACATGAAAAATATTCCAACGCATACACTACGTGCTTATAGGGACCAGTTGGATGTGTTGGATGATAGTGAGCAACGGGTATATCATTTTGCAATATGGAATTCAATTATATCGATTCATTATGTTTGTTAAGGTTTAATTAGATATTTTCTATGCAGTTCTTATGGTGTCCTTACTCGGCAGCAGTTATCTCTATTTTACCTCCAAGCTGCTTGGTAAGTTCGGATATTTGGATGGCACGGATCCCGCTGATATGTTTTGATGTAGTTGAGTGGCATTTGCCGGACCGGGTGCTTCGTCAATTTGGATGTCGGCAGTCGATTCCATGTCCGTGCGATACTTCAACACATCTTCATCAGATTGATAGACGAGGGAGGTCAAATGCAGCATGGGACGCCGTGCACGGGAGTTATATTCAAACATGGAATGCACGGCGTCAGCATCTGATTATGGGAGAGCCTATAGTAGCAGGACTCCCATGCACACCCGATTATATGGCTTGGTTTAGGAGCATCACTCGAATATGTAGGCCGTTCTGAGTACAGTACAAGGGGCTACGAAGGGGAAGGCACTTCATTTGAGTTTCTGGTACTATTTTATAAATTTGTTTGGGTCTCTTTTTCTTTCAACTTCATAAGCTTTCATATAAATTCTTGTTGTCATATTATATGCAGCATGAGAGGTTTCAACAACTGACAGTTGAGCTCGAGCGGGCTGTAGCCGCCCCAGTGGACGATGAGCGGCTAAATATTTTGAGAAGCGCGACGGCAATGGCTCATGGTACATTGTCAGTGGTCGGGCATCGGCATGTTCGTAGCACAGCTACTTCAACACTGTACCCGGAGGTCCCGGAGTCCACACGAGCCGATGTTGATCAGATGATGGAGACATTTCACTATACCCCATCGCCTTCTTGCATGCGTTCTCCATTACCACACGAGTATTCGCAGAGGAGGGACGCCGGGGAGGGTACGGACATTGCCGAGATCTGTCGCATTGATGACATTGTTGATGCGGACATTGCCGAGATCTGTGAGGATGCTGATGTCTCCCAGTCACACTTGGACGCTGCTATGCATGATGTTTTCCATCCTACCTTGATACCGACGCAGGAGGGGGTATCTCAGGTGATTGATGAGGATCCCATACCATTGGCGACATATAGGCGACGGACTGGACGCATTCGCCGACCTCCTAGACGAGGATGTGGAACCTAGGTTTAATAGATTTTTGTACTTTAAATAACTGATGTAAAAGTTCTATTTTGAAATGTATCTGGAAATTTTAATTTTTATAAGAATGTGTTGTTTAAATGTATTATCTTTTTGTCATGAACGGCATTTACTTTCGTTGTGCTTGGTAAGTTTCAGTGGAGTTTCATTCAACTTTCGATCGAGTTTCGGTCGAGTATCGATCGAGTTTCAGTCGAGTTTCGATCAAGTTTCGGTCGAGTTTCGTTTCGCTCAAGATTCGGTTGAGTTTCGGTCGAGTTTCGGTCGACTTGTTTGTTTTTTTCATTTTCAGCATAATGTAAGTCAGTTGGTTTCCTTTTAATTCGCTCTAATTTAAAATTTCTTTTCCCCTATTGGAATTAATTATTTTGGATGTGATTGTTGTTATTTTGCAGGCTGAATGATCAGTTCACGGTTTCAGGGACTGTGAGAAAATCGCCACTTGGAGTGGCGATTTTCAACCCTGAAATCGCCACTCCAAATGGCGATTTCAGATGGCCTTGAAATCGCCACTCCAAATGGCGATTTCAGATGGCCTTGAAATCGCCATCTCCAGTGGCGATTTCTAACGCATTAACCCAGCCACTTAAATTGAGAAATCGCCAAACGAAGTGGCGATTTCAGTAAAGAACTCACCACTTCATTTGCCGAAGATGAAATCGGCACTTGGAGTGGCGATTTCAGCCCTGAAATCGCCAATCCAAGTGGCGATTTTCTCACAGTTCCAAACAGAGGGCACATCCTTTGGGGCACTTAAATTTCAGCAAACCACCCCAACCCTCCCCCCACGGAAACACATTTCAGTCTGAAATTTTTTGTGCATTTCCCTGACGCCCAAATGCGAAATAGACATATATCAATCGAAAATCGAAACTCAACCGAAACTCAATCGAAACTCAATCGAAACTCGACCAAAACGAATTTCGAAACGTTACCGAAACTCAATCGAAAATAGACCGAAACTCAATAGAAACTCACATCATCAAATGCTAATCATTACAAAAAGAATATGCATCCATAATTCTTTGATCATAGGCACATTTACGTCATTAATGCAGCAATATATAGTCTTGTTCCGGAGAGAAGTACATAACAGGCACAAAAATGACCGTTTTACTTCAAGAGTACATAAATTTACGATCCTGAAGGACCACAAGTTACATTATGACAACGGCGTCTTGAATGACCCGTTTGCTTGCAAATAGAACATCGAGTCGTTCTTCTAGGCTGAACCTCGTCCATCTCGTTGCGGATCCGAGTTGACTTTGGCTTTCCTCTTTTCTTCGGCCTAAGACGACCCCGATCAGGTAAGCACGTGATCGGTGTTTGCAACCAGTAGTCTTCATGTGGAACCGGATTGAACTCTCCACCCCAGGCAGAAATGTAGGAGCGAATACTATATACTTCATCAACAAAAGCCGCTGAGTCCATGCCAATCTCCTGGCACACTGCTAACACATGTGTACATGGATATTTATATAGTGTCCACTTCCCACATGAACAATTATGGTCACTAAGAGAAACAGTCTGAACGTTGCCTCCACCCCTGAGAGCTTCACTGAACCTCCTAGTCACGACCTCATAAGTAGCTCTTTGCATGTTGTATCTCGTTACTCTATGCTCATTAGCTTTGGCCTGACCTTCAGCAACCTTAATCGAAATCTGAGGAGTGAAAAGGTTGTTAGGGTTCTCTTGTACATACCTTAAGGCTTCTGCGCGTCTGGTGTTGAAGTATTTAACGAGACGACGAAATGTCATCTGTACACACGCAGTAATTGACACATTTCTAGCTCCCCTCAACACGCAATTAAAAACCTCCGAGAGATTGGTTGTCAATGTTCCGTAGCGAAAGCCCCCATCATGTACCAATGTCCACTTCTCCGGCTCTAAGTCCGATAGCCAAGACCAAGCTTCTGCATTGATTGTTTTAATCCTTTCCATAAGAAAGTTAAACTTCCGAAGCTGATGTTCACTCCCTGCTTTCCAGACTGCTCTTTTCAACTGAACATTTGAGAATCTCGAGTTAAAATTACTGCAAACATGTCTCAAACAATATCGATGATAAGCTCTTGGTGGAGCCCATCCAATTAGATTATCAGCTATGGCACTCAGTATACCTGGATGTCGGTCAGATATAAGACAAATGCCATTTCTATCTTTCACAACATGCCTCCTAAGCCTCAGCAAAAACCAGCTCCAGCTAGCTGTACACTCTTCATCAACAATTGCATAGGCCAGTGGAAATATCCTATTATCAGCATCAGTGCCTGTCGCAATCAGCATCTTCCCCCGGTACTTTCCATAAAGATGTGTTCCATCTATAGAAATCACCGGGCGACAATACCGAAACCCCTCAACAGATGGTTAAAATGCCCAGAATACATAATTCAGGACACGTTCAGATGAACTTGCTTCACTGTAGAAATCCCAACATACAACTGTTCCAGGGTTAGCATTCTGCAGTGCAAGCATGTATCTAGGAAGCTTTGCATATGATGGTTCCCACTCACCAAATATATCAATCAATGCCCTCTGCTTTCCACGCCATGCTTTCGAATATGACACTGTATAGTGAAATTGTTCTGCAATGGTTGCTATAATAGCTTCAATATTCACACTTCGATCTTTCTCCACAATGTGTCGAACAACATAGCTAATAACTCGAGAAGTAATATGTTTGTTATCCCGAGTTAAATTACTGAATAAACAAGTGTGCGGCCCTTCATACCTTGTGATCTCAAAAAATCCATGCTTCTTCAACTTAGTAGCACGCAACCTCCACGGACACCATTGGGTAGTACTTGAAGAGGCACATCTCACAGACCAGAACAGTTTTTTGACTCCACCACATTATATGTGCGATGCTTCTTGATGTGATACATGTCACATGCTCTTTTTAGTTCATCTTTACTATTAAATAATAATCCTTTAGCAAACTCAGTAATTGATGGATCCCAAAATTGGGAGTTGAAGGGTAACTCTCTCGGAGTACTAACACATCCACCATCATGCAAATTCAACTCATCATAAAATTCTGGAACTTGTTCATCTGCAAAGGCTTGGTGATCATGTACCTGGGTTGGAATATGTTCTGGTTGACTATATGTAGGATTGGAACTAAAGCCCGTCTCATGAACTATATCATCTCCATATGACTCTTCATCTTCATTTGACTCTTCATCTGAGTTATCATGTTCAGGCCAATAGTCATCATCTGCACTCTCGTCTGACTCCATTCCCCGACTATCAATATTACACTGATTGTTTATCACATCATCACTCTGCAATGATGGCATAAATTCCTCAATCATTGGAAAATCAGCAGGAGTCCTAACTTGTTCCTGCTGCTGGGCTATAGGAGAACTGTTATAAACATTCTCTATATGACCAACAATATATGGCTCTGCAACATTATCCCTTAAAACATAGACTTCAATACACCGATATTCAGGATACTTCGAGGGAAATGTCAACATGTGCTCCACATCGTCGTCGTCCTCAATTGGAAGAAGCATATATTTTTGATTCAATGTCGGAGATCTCCACATCAATCTGATGACATATCTCTGTACTGAAATTGTTAGAGCTGTATGTACTTGATCAACTAACTCAGCAAAGCGTGTTCCCGTGCTCAATTTCAAACATTTACGTGGAGGTTGATTATAATGTATCCCTTCTTGGCCGCCATGTTCAATTGATCCATCATAATATAACAGAACACGTACAGTTTCCATCTGAAATAAAGGGTGATAATAAATTTATCAAGCCTCTTATGTATACGCCTATAAATGTAATCTATTTTCTTGCCAAATCAAGATATGGCGGTGCCATCAAAAGGAAAACTTTAAATGTTATTTTATCATCTATATGATCAATAAAATCAGCATCTGAGTAACTAGTTGCATTTACTTTAATAGCCTAGCACATTAAACGAATAAACGAATATGATGCAAAGATAGTTAGGGCATGGTATTTGTGGTTATCAAAAAATATTTTAAATACTCACTGCAGTTAATGATCGGGAAGGCGAGGGTGATGAAAGGTAAGAGGAGGAAGAAGTGGGAGCTTGCCGGGAAAGAGGAGCTCCGCTTGTCGCTGACCAGGACGATGGAAGAAGGCGGACGGCTGGGAGAAGGAGGAAGAAGAAGAAGAAGAGAAGAGGGTAGCCGCGGGTTAAATCTGAAGAAAAACGCCACATGATGTGGCGACTTCACCCAAGTGAAATCGCCACATCATGTGGCGATTTCATGGTTTTCCATGTCAGCTCCGTGGTTGACATGGCCGAGCTTTGGGAGATGAAATGGCACCGAGAAAACGCCATTTAAAATGGTGTTTTCCCCTTTAACACCTCCCCTGCAATATCTTTGAAACCCACCCCTTAACCGTAAAACCGGTGCAAAAATGCACCAGTTATAAAAACGACTCGTAGAACGGCGAGAAATTTCAGACTTGGTGCCACGCGCAAGGTGCGACCAGAAAAAGACTTTGCTGCACCATCGGTGATGGTGCAGCAAGCGCACAGTACAAATTAATCATCGCATGATGATGCATATGCCATGCATAATAAAATTTATTAAATCATCATGTTATATATCAAAATGCATGAAAAAAATGGTATAACAAAACTTTTTTTGATACGATCATTTTAGGCTCATTAAGATATTTTAGGATCAAATTACTGATGGACTAAGATCATCTTATTTAAGATAATGTATTATAATTATAAAAGATTGCTAGTCATGATATACCCCATGAATCTAAAATTACTATTTATAAAATATTAAAAATAATTCTGCTAAAGCCGTTCTCAAGCTCAGATAAAAGAGAAGAATTATGTTAGGTAATTAATAGTCAGCATAAAACTTTGTTAGATCCCTTAAAATAAACTGTACAAATTATAAAAAAATTAAGCTGATAAGTTATACAATGAAATTATGAAAGAGAGTAATAGAAAATTGAATAAGAGCTGATTCTTTTGTGTCAAATAATTAATTTAGATTTATACTTGAAAAATCAACCATGAAAGCTATTTATTTATTAAGAAGATTGATAAAGAGATATAGATAAAAAAAAACTTTCATATGGTCTTTAATGATTTAAAGAAAATATATAACAGAGTACTTAGAGAAATAATATGATGATTTTTTTAAAAAAAAGAATTACTAAAAGGTATATAGAATTGATAAAAGATATATATGATAGAGCAATAACTACTGGTAAAACAACAATAGAAAAAACTAGTGAGTTGCCAATTACTATAAATTTACATCAATAATCTACTTTAAGTCCGTATCTTTTTTGTATTAGTTATGGATGAATTAACCAAACATATTCAAAATGATATCCCATGGTTTATGTTATTTGCAGATGATATAGTGTTGATTGATAAAACTAAATCCGGAGTAATGCTAAGCTAGAAATTTGGAGAGATGCTTTAGAATCTAAAGGTTTAAGATTAGTAGAACTAAAAATGAATACATGAAATGTAATTTTAGTGGAAGTAGAAATATAAATGAAGAAATAGTGAAGATTGCAAGTCAAGAGTATCAAGAAGTGAAAAATTTAAGTATTTGGGATCAATTATTCACAAGAAGGTGAAATAGGTGAAGATGTGAATCATAGAGTTAAAGCAAGATGGATTAAGTGAAGAAGTATTTTGGGAGTATTGTATGATCGGTGCATCCCATTAAAATTGAAAGAAAAATTCTATAAAATCGCTATTAGGCCAGCTATGTTATATGGAATAGAGTGTTGGGCAATATTAAAATAACATGTGAATAAATTAAGTGTAACAGAAATGCGCATGTTAAGATGAATATATGGTAAAACTTTAAAAGATAGAATTGAAAATAAATATATAAGAGAAATGATAGGAGTAGCTCTAATTGAAGATAAAATGAGAGAAAATCGATTACGATGGTTTAGACATATACAATGTAGACCTTTAGATCCTCTAGTTAGAAATAGTGATCTTTTAACAATCCATAGTAAGGATAGAGGTAGAGGAAGACGTAAATTAACATGGATAGAAATAATTAAAAAAGATATAACCATTTATAATTTGAATGTCGACTTGGTATTGAATAGAGCAGAGTGGAGGAAGCAGATTCATGTAGCCGACCCCTATAGTTGAAAAAAAGGCTGAGATGAGTTGAGTTGGAGTGAAAAAAAGTGAAAAAAGTGAAAAAAAGTGAAAAAAGTGATATAATATATAATATTATATTATATCCTTAAGCTTTTGATCCACACCGTTCATGGATTGTAAAGATGAAAAAAAAAAGTGAAAAAAGATGAGTGGCAAGGATCATGTGAATTTAAGGGTAAGAAAGATGATCAGATACTGAACTTGGTACATTCAATTATAATATAATATATATATAATAATATAATATGATATATTTTATTGTATTAATAATATATAATAATATATACAACAACAATAAAGCCTTAGGTAGTGTTTGATAGAAAAATAACTATCCCTGGATAAGTGCAAAGAATAGAGTTTATCTAGAGGATAGCTAAGGGAATAACTAGCTTTTATAATAACAGTTTTGTCCTCAAGGGATAAGTTTATGAAAAAATAGCTATTCCTCCGGTCCCTAGGGACTAAGTTTAGGGGATAACCCATTAAACATGGGTTATTCCCTCTGGTTAACTTTTTTTTCCATCTATCCTTTGTAGTTATAGCTTTTGGTAGTGTTTGATAGAAAAAATATTATCCATGGATAAGTGGACGGGATAGAATTTATCCCCTGGCTATCCCTAGGATATCCTTTGGCTATCCCATTGATCATATCAAATGCAAAAAGGTAAATCCATAGGATAACGTCTTTTTACTCTTATTTGGAGGGATAACCGACTATTCCTGCATTTTCTAGGAAATAAATTGAGGGGATATCCCATGGTTAACCATGGTTAACCATGAATTATTCCTTTGGTTAACTTTATTCTCAGCTATCCCTTAGGTAGTGTTTGATAGAAAAAATATTATCCATGGATAAGTGTACGGGATAGAGTTTACCCCCTGGCTATCCCTAGGGATATCCTTTAGCTATCCCATTGATTATATCAAATGCAAAAAGGTAAATCCATAGGATAACTTTTTTTACTCTTATTTGGAGGGATAACCAGCTATTCCTACATTTTATAGGGAATAAATTGATGGGATATCCTATGGTTAACCATGGATTATCCCTTTGGTTAACTTTATTCCCAGTTATCCCTTATAGTTATGGCTTTTGGGTATAAGAATGGATATTCAGGGAATATCCCATCTTATCCCCTATTTCAAACACTACTTATAGTTATGGCTTTTGAAAATAAAAGGGGATATCCTCTGGATATCCCCTCTTATCCCCTATTTCAAACACTACCTTTAGGAATAAGAAGGGATATCTCTATTTCAAGCACACCCTTAATCCTAAATAGTTGGGGTTGGCTACATAAATCTTTTTTTTTCTATTCAATTCTATTCTAAATCATTTTTTTTTTTTAAAATATAAAAAAATTTAAGTTTTTTTAAAATAATTTTATAATAATATAAATATATATATAATATAATGTATTAATTTTATATATAATATAAATTATTATTATATATTTATTATAAATAAAAATGTTTTAATTTATAGATTTTAGTTCAAAATCATCGCAAGGGGGATGATCTTACAGTATGATCACCCTTGGAAGGTGATTTAGGAGGTGCAGATGATCTTGGATCGTCGCCATGTAGGATCACCTCAATGCAATAAAAAAGAATGATCCTATCACCAATTTCAAAAATCATCAATGATTCCGGATAGACCATCCCATAACAAACGCCTTCTACAAGTACCAGATCCATCCATCCATCCAAAAAAATTTGTGGCAATTATGATGCAAGTATTTTTTCTAGAGAGTAACCATATTTCTGTTAGAAAATTTGTTCTTTTTCCTTTTGCAAAATTCCTTTATTAGAAAAATGCTAAAAAATTAATCAGAAAATTTATACTCAAAATTTAAATTAAAATTAAAAATAAAAAGAATCAAACTGGTCGAGGCGTGTTAAACACTGCCCTAAGGACAAGTTTTCGCCCCCTCGTACGGGTTGTTGGCGAATTGTCCCCAAGGTACAACGACCTGATTTGATTCGATCCTCCTACCGCGAGCACGATCGGGTGGAGGTTCAAACCCAGTGATTCTTCAGATGCCCAAATAAAATAATAAAATAGTTAAATAAATCTTTTACCGCCAGTAGTTTGTTGAGACAGATTTTCTTGTTTAGACTCCTTGAGACACATGGATTTGCAGCAACAAGATCTTCAAGGATTTGCAACAAACAGAATCTTCAAGGATTGGATTTGCAGCAACAAGATTTCAAGGATTGATTTGCAGCAACAAGATCTTCAAGGATTGGATTTGCAGCAACAAGATCTTCAAGGATTGGATTTGATTTGCAACAAGATCTTCAAGGATTGGATTTGCAGCAACAAGATCTTCAAGGATTTCAGCAACAAGATCGGATTTGCAGTAACAAGATTTGTAGGGATTTTTTTTTCTGACTTCTATATTCACTCTTTTCCCTTAGATTATCCATATATTTATATATAAAAAAATTACCGTTCCTCCTTGTTACCGTTCCTTCCCAAACGGAAGGAAAAGCGGAACGCTCGAGCAAACGCTCGAGCGTTTCCGGAAATCACGGAACGCTCGCTGCGAGCGTTCCGCAAACGCTCATCGCGAGCGTTCCCAAAACGCTCGCATCCCACTTTTTTTTTTTTAACTTTTAACAAAAACAAAAGTCAACAATCCCCCAAAAGTTAAAAATAAAATAAAATAAAAAAATAAAAAATTAAAAAAAAAAATTAGGGCATCTTATACTGCGCAATAGGTGAGGTGTCCTGTGGACTTGAACCTCACTTAGTGTTGATTGTATACATCTGAAGGAACCATAGTGGATTAGACCTTGAACTAGGTCCTTGACTCAGACTTCTACTAATCACACACACAGCATGAATCAATTGGGTTTAAGCGGTCAGCGCATATTAAAGGCCTTGCGCTTAGTACCTTGATTTTTCATGAGAATTTCTAAGGTTAGCCCAAACCTTTAGTCACGGCCTCATATGACAATTCTCATATAGGTGAATCCTCCAAGGGTATTTGTGACTAATACCCTGCAGATAACCTACCTCGGATCCATTAAGAGAATCACTCAACCTTACACAAATTTACTTTGTCACTTTATAAGAGCACTCATCATAGGGATGGGTTGAAAAATTTTTCAAAATTTGTGCTCTAACACGATCACTCAATCAGCTTCGTTTCTACCACATTGAACCTCATTCATGGGATCTCCAATCACAGAGGTTGGGTATCCACTGCTGGTGACCAAATAATGGGCTTAAGCCCCATCCCCCTCGATGAATCTAGGACTCCACTCCTAGATAATCCCTTGGTTAATTGATCTGCCAAATTCTTCTCAGATTTGACAAATTCCAAAGAGATAACACCATTTTTCTTATGTTGTCTTATAGACTTATGACGAAGCCGTATATGGCGATTCATCTTTTTATTGGTACTCTTTTGATTTGTCAGTTCAATTGCGGCCTTATTATCACAATGGATAGATATAGCTGGAACTGGCTTAGGTACCAAAGGTAGCTCTGATATTAGATTTTTTATCCACTCTGCCTCATTACAAGTGGTATCCAGAGCTATCAACTCGGCCTCCATGGTGCTTCTAGAAATAATAGTTTGCCTAGTGGATCCCCAGGCAATAGCAGCACCGCCAAGAAGAAAAACGTATCCGGTAGTTGATTTTAAATCATGAGAATCAGTGACCCAATTAGCATCACTGTAACCCTCAACCACCTCAGGGTATTCAGTGAACATCAAAGAGAGATTAAGTGTTCCCTTTAAATATCGGAACACTCTTTCTAAGGCTACCCAATGAGATTGATCAGGATTTTGATTATATCTACTCAGCCTTCCTACAGCATAGGCAATATCAGGTCTTGTTCTGTTTGCTACATACAAGAGAGATCCTATAATTTGAGAATACTTTAATTGATTAATTGGGTCACCTAAATTTTTCTTTAGGTGAAAGTTAGGATCAAAAGGAGTAGATATTGATTTAAGATTGGAATAACCAAACTTCTTGATCATTTTTTCTATAGAATGAGAAAGAGAGAGAGCTATCCCTTCATGGGACTTGATAAGCTTCATCCCTAGGATTACATCCGCTTCACCTAAATCTTTCATGTCAAACTTAGAAGAGAGGAAAGATTTAACACTTGAAATAATTTCAAGAGATGTTCCAAAAATTAAAATATCATCGACATATAAGCAAAGGATTACACAATCATTATCGACGATCTTAGAATACACACACTTATCATGATTATTGATTTGAAATCCAAAAGATAGAATAATTCGATCAAATTTCTCATGCCATTGTTTAGGAGCCTGTTTAAGACCATAAAGGGACTTGATAAGTTTACAAACCTTGTCTTCTTGTCCCTTTACAACAAAACCTTCAGGCTGTTCCATATAGATCTCCTCCTCAAGATCTCCATTTAGGAACGCAGTCTTCACATCCATTTGATGAATGATTAACTTATGAATGGAAGCAATAGCAAGTAGTGATCTAAGGGTTGTTATTCTAGCTACAGGAGAATATGTATCAAAGAAATCTAACCCTTTCTTTTGGTTATACCCTTTGGCTACTAATCTAGCCTTATACTTTTCTATTGAACCATCAGGTCTAAATTTCTTCTTAAATACCCACTTACACCCTAAAGGTTTGCTTCCAGGGGGTAAATCAGATAAGATCCAAGTTTCATTTTGTAAGATTGAATTAAATTCAGAAAGGATAGCTTCCTTCCAAAAAGGAGCATCAGGAGAAGACATCGCCTCTGAAAAAGAAGAAGGTTCACCTTCGACTAGGAAAGTAAAGAAACCTTCACCAAGATCTTTTTCTTTCCTTATCCTTGAACTTTTTCTAAGTTCAGAAGGTTCACCTTTAGGATTAGATCTTTTCCTTTTCCTTGACTCATTAGATAAACCAGCTTCAAAAGAATCATGAACCAAGAAAGGATTAGAAGAGAGTTGATTTGGTACTTGGTTCTTGAAAGGAAAAACATTTTCAAAATAAGTAGCATCTCTAGATTCGATAAGAGTGTTATTTGAGATGCCACTTATATCAGAGTTTATCACTAGGAACCTATTTGTACTGCTATCTAAGGAATAACCTATAAAGATAGCATCTACAGTTTTAGGTCCTATTTTTCTTCTCTTGGGTTCAGGTATTCCTACCTTAGCTAAGCATCCCCACACTTTAAGATAATCTAGCCTGGGTGTTCTACCTTTCCAAAGCTCAAAAGGTGTTTTAGGACTATCCTTAAAGGGTATCCTATTTAAAATATAACATGCAGCTAAAAGAGCTTCCCCCCACAAGTTCTCAGGTACGCCTGAACTTATTAACATTGAGTTAACCATATCCATTAATGTACGATTTTTCCGTTCAGCTACACCATTAGACTGAGGAGAGTATGGTGGTGTAACTTCATGAATAATCCCATATTCTTGACAAAATAGAGTCATTTCATTTGAAGTATATTCACCACCGCGATCTGACCTAAATTTCTTAAGCTTTTTCTCAGTTTGGGTTTCAGCTTCTACCTTATAAATCTTAAACTTATCTAATACTTCATCCTTAGATTTTATCAAATATATGTGACAATATCTTGAGAAGTCATCTATGAATGTTACAAAGTAACGACTTCCTCCCCGTGTAGGAAACTTGGTAGAGTCACATACATCGCTATGGACTAATTCAAGAAGTGTTGAACTCCTATTTACTGATTTAAAAGGTTTTCTAGGCATCTTAGCTTGAATACAAATCTCACATTTAAACTTTCTATCAATATGAACCTTAGGAATTAGATTAAGATTTGTCATGTAATGAATACGATCAAAATTCACATGACCAAGTCTACTATGCCAAACATTTGAAGATTCAACATTAAAAAGAAGAGAACTTTTATTAGATAACTTAGAGGATACATTTAATTTAAAAAGACCTTCACATACAAAACCTTTACCAACAAACTCATTATTACGAGTAATTACAACTTTATTTGACTCTAGAACAATTTTATATCCTCTAGATATAAGAAGAGATCCACTAATCAGATTTCTTCTAACACTAGGAACTAACAACACTTCATGAAGGACCAGGATTTTTCCAGATGTCATCTTTAGATCCACTTGACCTTTCCCAAGCACTTGTGCTGAAGAGTTATTCCCAAGTGTCACACCTCCTCCACTTGATTCCTGAAAGGTGGAGAACCAGGAGCGATCAAAACAAACATGAACATTAGCTCCTGAATCAAGCCACCAATCACAAGAAGATTGGGTTGAGTTAATTAAGAATTTTGAATTTACCGACCTAAAAGAAGGCTCAGCACCACTCTCAACCACGTTAACTTGTGGTTTGGATGATTTCCTCAATGGTTCAGTCTTTCGGTGGTAGCAGTCCTTCGCCACATGATTTGTCCTTCCGCACACAAAGCAGAATGTGCCTTTATAATTCTTTGACTTCTGATTCGGTCGGTTCTGATTTGATCGGTTCTGAGGAGGTTTGTATGATTGGTTGGATCTAGATTGAAATTTCTTCTTCTTAAAATTCTTTCTCCTAGGTTTGAATTGATTTGGAGTTGGATTTGACTCGGTCAGATTGATTTTAGGTCCAAGGTCGGTCTTTTGATTTTGATTTAGCTTAAGCCGGTGTTCCTCTTCTATCCTAATAGAGTTAATCACTTCTGTTAGGGTCAAGCTACCTTGCTTATGACTTAGCTCTCGAGCAAAGGATGACCAAGATGTGGAAGAGAATCTACTAAGGCTTGGACCTTATAGTTTTCAGAAAAACTACAGCCAGTCAATTCTGACTTTCTAAGAAAATCTTGGAATTCATGAATTTGAATGCTAATGGGTTTGGAATCTACCATTATGTACTTTCGAAATTTTGAGATAGTGAATCTATCTAGACCAGCATCAACCATCCCATATTCAGCCTCAAGAGCATCCCATAGTTCCTTAGCAGTTTTAGTAGGAAGGTAGACATCATAAAGATTATCAGATAGGGCACTTAAAATTCTATGTCTACAATGAAAATCTATTTCTTGGGGGTTTTTGATGAAGATGAGGCATCAACTATACTAGAAGAACCTTGTTGACTATTAGATTTGGGATCTGATAATTCTATGGCAGAAAATAAACCTAAAGTGGTAAGCCAGTATTTCACTTGGCTTTGCCACCTCCTAAAGAATGATCCATTAAATTTTTCTGGTTTGATTGCACTAAGATCATCAGAACCCATTTTGAAAAGGTTGGTTTCTTAATTCGTTCTGCACAACCAAAAAGTATTTGAATTTTTTCAAATTAATAATTTTCAGATATTTCTAGATTTTAAATTTAAATTCAAAGGAATTAAATCTAGAAACTATTTGCAATAATAATCAAACACTAAGCAATAATTAACTCAAATAATTCAATTCTAAATTTGAGTTTAATTTTTTTTTAATTTCAAATTTGAATTTTAAATTTTAAATTTTAAATTCAAAACTAATTCTAAGGCTTCTGAACAGATTCAAAAATAAGAATTTTTTTTTTAATAAAATCTAGCACTTTCTAATGATAGAAAACTTGTCCTTAGCTGTTAGAAAAATTTTTTTTTCCTTTTGCAAAATTCCTTTATTAGAAAAATGCTAGAAAATTAATCAGAAAATTTATACTCAAAATTTAAATTAAAATCAAAAATAAAAAGAATCAAACTGGTCGAGGCGTGTTAAACACTGCCCTAAGGACAAGTTTTCGCCCCCTCGTGCGGGTTGTTGGCGAATTGTCCCCAAGGTACAACGACCTGATTTGATTCGATCCTCCTACCGCGAGCACGATCGGGTGGAGGTTCAAACCCAATGATTCTTCAGATGCCCAAATAAAATAATAAAATAGTTAAATAAATCTTTTACCACCAGTAGTTTGTTGAGACAGATTTTCTTGTTTAGACTCCTTGAGACAGCATGGATTTGCAGCAACAAGATCTTCAAGGATTTGCAACACAGATCTTCAAGGATTGGATTTGCAGCAACAAGATCTTCAAGGATTGGATTTGCAGCAACAGATCTTCAAGGATTGGATTTGCAGCAACAAGAACTTCAAGGATTGGATTTGCAGCAACAAGATCTTCAAGGATTTCAGCAACAAGATCGGATTTGCAGTAACAAGATTTGTAGGGATTTTTTTTTCTGACTTCTATATTCACTGCTCTTTTCCCTTAGATTATCCATATTTATATAAAAAAATTACCGTTCCTCTTTGTTACCGTTCCTTCCAAACGAAGAAAAGCGGAACGCTCGAGCAAACGCTCGAGCGTTTCGGAAATCACGGAACGCTCGCTGCGAGCGTTCCGCAAACGCTCGTCGCGAGCGTTCCCAAAACGCTCGCGTCCCACGGCTTTTTTTTTTTTATATAACTTTTAACAAAACGACAAAAGTCAACAATTTCTTTGCCTTTGTTTATTTCTCTTTTTTTTTCCTTTCTTCTTTTGCTTCAATTGACTATATATATATATATATATATCATACCCATTACCATCAGCTGGAAGGTTTTTGCCGTTGATTTCCCTATCGATTGTCTCTTGCCATTGCAACCAAATTTTCCATGAACAGGAGGCATTATTGCGAATGCTGGCAGCTCTCTCTCTCTCTCTTCTTACACCTACTTGTATTCTCCTTTCTCTAACCCTCTTGGTTCTCTCTTCTCTTTGCTGTGAAGCACCTTTGTTTCTTCCAATAGTACATAATTTCTCATAGAGACATATTTTGGGAGGCCAATGAAATTATAATTTATCTTGCCAATCTACCAACTACAATGGACCTTCGTTGTATTATGAATGTTGATGGCAAAGACACTTATTTTGTAAAGTCATAAAAGTCCTTTTTTAAAAAAAATATTTTAAAAATGTTTTCTTAGTTTAATTACTAAATATATGTTAAAGCTTTATAATACTTTAAAAATATCATATCAAGTAACAAATAATTTTTTAAAATAAATTATTTGTTACTTGATATGATATTTTTATTACCAATTGTTCTATCAAAATAAGATCTAAAATGAGTAGAATGAAAAGGAAAAAAATTATGCAGTCAATCCAAACTTATTTAGATAGGAGGCTTCATTGTTATTGTTGGATAGTTTTTCTTAGTTCAGCTAATCCCATGAGGTGCTTTAATCCTTATGTATCTCATCAGTAAGCCGCACGTAGATAACAAGCCAATCAAAAGTTTGAGTGTAATTATAGAATAGAATATCAAGTAACATCAAGTGTGTCTCCTACCAATATCTATCTAGGTGATGATGAGTATATATTGAAGTGGACCTTTAACCCAAAGGGAGTATAGTCTTTCTATTCAAATTCAACGTTGTATTATTTATTGATTGATTTATTTATTTCTCTAGGGTGTATGTTGCCCCGGGGTGGGGTAAACAAATAGGAAGTTAACGTAAGTTATATTTAATTAAATACTTTTAGTTCCAATCCAGTCAATTTACTTGCATGCTCAAATTTGAAATTAGATTTATTTTTCAGAGTCTAAATTAGCAAATTGGTGCTGACCCTGCGATCATCTTCTTATGTATGAAATATATATAATATTAAAAATATATATACTATACAAATAAATGCTGATTTCTCACCTCTTATTAAATGCTTGTTGCTTTTCGCTTTTCTACACTTATAACATTTCATTAATTCAACGAAATAGTGGTGACCAGATCATCTTGCACCAATAAACACACGCACGCACACATGTAGAAGGCTATTGGCAACGGTTTTCTAATTGGCAATAGTTTTCTACTTTTCTAGGTGAAAAGAGAGGATCCACTGAATTCCTAGGCTTCAACCTTTATGTCTTACCTTACTTGTCTTCCATCCCTTACCTATTTGTCTCCATTGATACCTTTTGAGGGGATAACTTAGGATATGATCATCCCTTTTCTTTTACGTATATCTTATTCATAATATATATACATATTTACATATTTACTCCATAATAATATAAAGAGAAAGAAGTATAAATATTAAATTGAAGGAGTAATGATCTTTTTTTTTTTTCAAACAATTTTAACAGGTAGGATTATTATCATCAACCAAATATATTTTTTTTCTCTCTTCAAAACTGATAGTATGAGGATAGAGGGAACGCTACTTAGTATTTTTGTATTAGTTTTGCACTATTTTTATTATTTTGTTAGTAAAGATAGTATTTTTTCATTCAATTTTATTTTTATATTATTAATACTTTTTTATGATTTTTACATCAATGGTTGAGATTCATTTAATAAAAAAATTGATAAAGCATGTAAACTCAATATAAGATCGACCTTTTTTACCTTCTCTCTTAATCAACTACACTCAATAAGAATCATGTCGATTCCCAAATCTTTCTCTAAAAATAAAGATCCTTCTACAATAAAGTTAGCAATAAGAACAAAAAAAAAAAGAAAATATAAGCATATTGAAAAAGAAAGAAAAAAAAAACATAAAGAAGTATAGGGAGAGAGAGAGAGAGAGAGAGAAATAAACTTCTTACCTATCTAAAAGGAGGCTTTGGTCCTCTATTTATAGGTGTTTAATTGGGATAAGTTAACCATATTAATTGATGGGTTAGGCTTTTTGGTGATCAATGGCACAAAATTATTTCTTAATATTATACTTAACTCAACTCATTTAAACCTTTTTTCAACTACATGGGATCGGATATATGAATTTGCTTCCTCTACTCTTCTCTATTCAGTCGATATTCAAATTATAATAGTTATATATTTTTTAATTATTTCTATCCATGTTAGTTTAGGTCTACCTTTACCTCTATCCTTACCATGTATTGTTAAAAGATCATTCTTTTTAACTAGAGCATCTAAAGGCTACGTTGTATATGTCCAAACCACAATAATCAATTTTTTCTCATTTTATCTTTAATTGGGGATACTCTTATCATTAACTCCGTCAAGGTCGATCCTAGCTAAGCTCGGATAAAGGAGGAGCGTTACGTTAGGTAGCTGACAACCAGCGTAAAACTCTATTAGATCTTTTAAAACATGAATCTACTAAATCAAACTATTTTTTAATCTTTATAATTAGATTAATTCTTGAGATAGCTAAGGTAATGAAGTCTGGCTCATGGATTTAAGATGTTTTTCATTTATTGACTTGTTCAACTATTATATTTTGTCATGTACATTATACCATTTTGTCATGTGTCTTTATCATACATTTTTGATAATTTTACCCTAATCACATATATAGTAGCTTAGTTAAATATAAATACATGATACCATTTATTAAATAAGCAAAATTATCAATAGCAAATGTAGTAGTGTGAAATATATTTATGGGAGAAGGGCTATAACAATTGAAATTATCAAAGATTAGGATCTAATCTAATATAATATTAAAAACCACATGTAAAACATCATTCAATGCATATAAAGCTAAAAAAAATGATTTTTTTTTCTCACTTTTCTTTAAACAAATACATATGGGTATCTTATCTACCTTTTTTTCTCTCTCCTATGCATCCATAAATTATATGTCAGAGATGAAGGCCCTGTTTGCTTCGTGATCTAAAAAACTATTTTTGAAAACATGAATTTATCAAAAAATCTGAATTATATTATGTTAATTTTTAGTATTCAAGAATATGTTTGGTCGGTATTTTGAAAACTATTTTTGAAGAAAGATAACAATGATTCGCATGGAAGAAGATGGTGGAAGGAAAAAAGAAGGCGAATCAGCGAGTTTTGTATATTTTAAGAAAGGAATGATAAAATTTGAAAAACATCTAAGATGAATATGAAGAAAACGTCGCTATGATTTTTCAGATTCATTCAAATTTTTAGGATCATTTCGAAAAAGTATTTTTGAAAACGATCTGGCCAAACATGTTTTTCATGCTATGGGTTGAATTTTTTTTTTTCGAAAATAAAAAATCTAACCCAAATCGACTGCCAAGCCTAAGCTACCGCAAACTTATTAAAACATTATCAAAAGAAGTTTTCTTCTATTTGGACTCTTAATAATTTTATTTTTAAATAAATAAATTTATCTATTTTTTAATCACATTATCAAATCAATTAAATACTTTTTAAATTTAATTTTTTTACTAATATATAAAATTTATTTTATTATGACTCTTTTAATAGACGGTGCATTAAAAACATATGGAACTTTAAAACTTAAATTAAAGATTAATAAACTTAAAAGTTTATTTTTTTTATATTTAAAATTTTAATCATACCAATGGTCAAACACTGCTCGACAGCAATGAAAGAGGTCCTTAAGGGATTGTTTGGATTGGGAGGAATGAAGGGGAGGGAAAGAAATGAAGGAGGAAGGTCATACATTACTTTTAGTTACAATCCAGTCAATTTACTTGCATGCTCAAATTTTGAAATTAGATTTGTTTTCCATATTCTAAATTAGCAAATTGGTGCTGACCCTGCGATCCTCCTCTTATGTATGAAATATATAATATTAAAAATATAAATACTAATGTGGCTGATAAGAGTCACGTGTAAATTAATGGCCAAATTATCTAACGACGGGAATCGTTCGAACAAAGCAGCCCGGAGGCGACCACAGCTTATAGGTGACTCCTAGACGGCCCCAGCTCCTAGGAGGCCCCAATTCACAAAGCGGCCCAGAGGTGGCCCAGCTCATAGGCAGCTCCTAGGCGGCTCTAGTTCACAAAGCGGCCTAGAGGTGGCCCCAGCTTATAGGCGGCTCCTAGGTGGCCCCGGCTCCTAGGCAGTCCCAATTCACAAAGTAGCCTAGAGGCAGCCTCAGTTCAAAGGTGGCCTCATCCTCCTTTCATCCCTGAACTCAATTATTGGCTTCCCAAACAAGCCTTCGCTTTTGATAAGGACAGGCCCACAAGTCATCTCTGGTTCATATATGTCTAATAAGATAAACTCTGCGCATAAGCCCAAGAAGTCATAATCCATTATGAAGCTTTAATTGCCTAGATCAGATAAACTCAAAAAGTCATCATTCATTATGAAGTTTTAATGACTCTGACCATAAGTCTCAAAAGGTGATCATCTGCCATAAAGTACTACACACCCAATTTAGATGGGATGAATCCAACCCCACTAGTTCTGACATTCTATTGGCAAAAATTATGGCTCATCATGAGATTCCAATCTTATCCAGCAAGCCACGCATACCCAAAGCAGCAACAAAATGGGTAAGAGGGACCCCTGACCAAGGTATGAGCACTGAAGCAAAACACTTAGAGAATTTTTTCATCTTCTTCCTAACTCTCATTCGAGCTTCTTCAATCTCACGGCTATGATTCTGATCATAACTTGAGCGTCAGAGGGTCCCCACCAGAATATCCGATCCTCGGGACTTCTTGCAAATCTCGGAGTTGAGGCGAAGCTTCTTCGCAAAGGTCACGGCCTGTTCACTGACGCTCAAGGATGTCAGCTCAAGGTGATCAGGCATCATCAGATTGGTGCACCAGGTAGGAGAGCGTGTGGTAGTGTTGACCAGAAAAGGATAGCTATGTAACTCTAAACTATAAGCTCGCCCTCTCTTGAACAGTAATGGTGGTGACACATATTCAAGAGGCTTCTGCCAGTTATACTGGGGGGCATTCCCCCCACACGAGCAACCGAAGACTAATCCCCCTATTTTCTCTTTGCCATCAGTTTTATCTACTCCCTATGAACAACTGGCCACTCTTACTTAGCAAGTCCAAGCTCTTGTTGGGGCAGTTCGTGAGTTGTAAAGGCAACAGCCAGCGGCTGTTCAACAGCTATTCGGGCATCTCATACCACATGCTACAGCTTCCCCGGCCAGTCAACAATCTACCTACAAAAGATCCTCTCCGAAGGAGCATCGCCATTGTTATGCTCCAGTCAGTCACCACCACCAAGAAACTTCCAAAAGGTTGTGGTCTTCTATCCGCCACTTGAGTAGCCCCTTCTCCAAACATAGATGGGAAAAGGAGCCCAGGCGGTTACACCGCCATCAACATCACTGCTCTCCCCGTTCATCTTGTGAATCAACGAGTGAGGACCTTAATTGCTAGATGGGGAGGCATTTGGAGGAGCAAACCGGTGGCCGAAGGAGCTAAGTTAGAAACTCAATAATCAACCAGGAATGGTTTATGATAGTCATCCACCCCTCACCTGTTGGATTATGGAAGAGCCTGTTCCTCATAGGTTTTGTCTTTCCCAACTAGATCCTTATGATGGCACTACGGATTCATTGGATCATCTAGAGAGTTATAAAGCTCTCATGCAAGTTCAAGGGACAACTGATATCCTTCTATGTATTGCTTTTCTTGCTATCCGAAAGGCTACACATGCTTGGTATTCTCGTCTTCTCTCACGAAGCATCGACTCCTTCCAACAGTTAGAAAAAGCTTTCTTAGCACACTTTGATGCCTCCTGAAAGATTCTTTGGGTAGCGGACAGTTTGTTCTCCATTCAGAAGAAGGAAGAAAAACTTTTGAAGGATTTTGTGACCCGATTCAAGATGGTGGCCCTCGAGGTCTACCACCTCGATGATGCTATGGCCACCCTGGCCCTGAAGCGAGGACTCCGTCCCTCTTGCTTCACCTATTCATTGGACAAGAAGCCTTCCGGTTCCTATGCCGAGCTTTTGAGTCACACATATAAATATATTCATGTTGACGAAGCTGATCTTACTCGAAGAGGTACAGAGAGAGGGCCTAATAAAAGACCGGTCTGCGAGCCAAGCAGACCCCCACCAAGAAGCCTGAACCTCCATGCTAGCCAGATAACCAGCGCCGAAACTTCGTCCCCAGAGAAGAGAACTTCACACCTCTCCTTGCCCCCAGGTCTCATATTCTTATGAAAATTGAACATGAGTCTTATTTCCAGTACCCTCCCCCTCTGAGGACAGCGCTGCTCGCGACCGTAGTCATTATTGCCGCTTCCACAGAGATTATGGCTATGATACTGAAGACTGCTATAATTTAAAGCATGCCATTGAGGAGTTATCCAGTGGGGTTACTTTAGAAAGTTTATCCAGAAGGGAGGGCCTCCAGCCATCCCAGCTCTGATGGGGCCTTCACCTGTTTAGGCCAACATTGATAATACTCCAATGGAACGGACGGTGGGCATGCTTTCATGGGAAATAGCTTCATCTTCGAAGAGACCAAGGAGGATGAGGGGATAGAAAATGTAATCCCTTTTTTATGAAAGGGAGTTAGCAAGAGGGCAATCTGAATGATGATAGCGTAATCGTTTCTATGACGATCGCTAAGCATCTTGTAAAAAGAATATTAGTAGATAGTGGGAGCTTTGTGGACATCCTTACTTATGATGCTTCTGTTCGGACGAATTTATCTCCCAACTCTCTACAACCGTGACCACGCCTTTGGTCGGCTTCATCGAAGATTCAGTGAGAGTAGAAGGTGAAATTACCCTGCCAATCACGGTAGGATCGCCACCATGTCAGAGCACTATCCTAATGAGGTTCTTAGTGGCCTAAGTACCTCTTGCATACAATGCCATACTCGATCGACCGAGTTTAAACCTCTTGGACGCGATGATATCTACCAAGCGTCTGCTCGTGAGATTCCCCACTAGTGGAGGGATCAGCGAGATGTATGAGGAACAAAATCCTATGCAAATATGCTATCATATGGCTTCCAGCCCTCAAGAGATGGTGACTCCACCGACTTCGATGTTGCTTGACCCTAGAGAATCTGAAAGAAGGGGTGAGCCAGTTAAGCACTTATTATCCTACCCATTAGGGGATGACCCTTAGAGGACTGTGCAGATTGGTGAGCTCTTTCTCTTGGAGATGAAGAATCAATTTCTCACCTTTTTATGAATAAACGTAGATGTCTTTGCCTGGTCAGCATCAGACATGTCTGGCATCCCTTCAGAGGTAATTACTCATAAGCTCAATATTGATTCGAAGTACTGGCCTGTCCGCCAAAAGAAAAGAAGCTTTGCCTCCAAGCGACAGAAAGCCATTGATGCAGAGGTCAATAAGCTATTTTCTGCTGGCCACATTCAGGAAGCACAATACCTGAATTGGCTAGCCAATGTGGTAATGGTGTGAAAGGTCGGCGAAAGTTGAAGGATCTACATCGATTTCACTGATCTCAATAAAGCATGTCCTAAGGATAGCTTTCCAATGCCACAGATCAACCAGTTGGTGGATTCCATATCTAGCCATGAGCTCCTCAGTTTCATGGATGCCTTCTCTAGATATAACAAAATAAAGATGGACCTGGTGGATGAAGAAAACATCTCTTTCATCACTGAGAAAGGCATCTACTGCTATAAGGTAATGCCCTTTGGGTTAAAGAACGTAGGAGCTACCTATCAGAGATTGATGAATAAGGTCTTTAAAGACCAGATTGGGCACAACATGGAGGTGTATGTGGATGATATGCTAACTAAGAGCACCTGCATAGCCAACCATATTACCGATCTAGAAGAGACATTTGATAATCTTCGATGCCATCAAATGAAGCTTAACCCTTGTAAATGTGCATTCAGGGTCACTACTGGAAATTCCTAAGTTTTCTGATGACCCAACGGGGGATTGAAGCAAATCCAAAGAAGATTCAGGCTATTCTTGATATGAGGCAGCTAGTTAATAAGAAGAAGGTGCAATGGCTCATCGGAAGAGTGGCCTCTCTGAGCCGATTTCTATCAAGATCAGCTGAGAGATGTCCGCCCTTCTTCAAAACTCTACACAAGGCGGATGGCTTCGAGTGGATGGAGAGCTGCCAGAGAGCTTTTGAGGAGTTGAAGGAATTTTATCCATGCCGCCATTGCTGTCGAAGCCAAAAGAAGGAGAAAAGCTCTTCCTCTATCTTGCTGCCTCCCTAGAGGCAGTTAGCTCTGTTCACAAAGTGGCCCAGAGGCGGCCCCAGTATAAAGGTGGTCTCATCCCCCTTTCATCCTTGAACTCAACTATTGGCTTTCCAAACAAGCCTTCGCTTCCGACAAGGATAGGCCCACCAGTCATCTCTAGTTCATATGTCTAATAAGATAAACTCTGTTGATTCTGGCACAAGCCCAAGAAGTCACAATCCATCATGAAGCTTTAATTGCCTAGATCAGACGAACTCAAAAAGTTATCATTCATTATGAAGTTTTAATGACTCTGGCTAGATAAGTCTCAAAAGATGATCATCTGATATAAAGTACCACACACCCAGTTCAGATGGGATGAATCCAACCCCACTAGTTCTGATATTTATTAGCAAAAATCATAGCTCATCATGAGATTTCAATCTTATCCAGCAAGCCACGTAGACCCAAAGCATCAACAAAATAGATAAGAGGGACCCCTGACCAAGGTATGAGCACTAAAGCAAAATACTTAGAGAATTTTCTCATCTTCTTTCTAACTCTCATTCGAGCTTCTTCAAGCTCACGGTTATGATTCTGATCACTAACTTGAGCGTCGGAGGGTTCCCATCGAAATATCCGTCCTTGAAACTTCTTGCAGATCTCAAAGTTGAGGTGAAGCTTCTTCGTGAAGGTCACGGCCCATTTAGTGACGCTCAAGGATGTCAGCTCAAGGTGATCAGACATCATCAAATACTATACAAATAAATGATGATTTCTCACCTCTTATTAAATGCTTGTTGCTTTTCTCTTTTCTACACTTATATCATTTCATTAATTCAACGAAATAGTGGAGACAGATCATCTTGCATCAATTAACACACACACATGTAGAAGGCTATTGGCAATGGTTTTTTAGGTGAAAAGAGAGGATCCACTGAATTCCTAGGCTCCAACCTTTATGCCTTGCCTTACTTGTCTTTATCCCTTACCCATTATGTCTCCATTGATATCTTACCTTACCCATTATGTCTCCATTGATACCTCTTGAGGGGATAACTTAGGATATGGTCATCCCTTTCTTTTACATATATCTTATTCATATATATATACATATTAACATATATACTCCATAATAACTAAAAGAGAAAGAAGTATAAAGATTAAATTGAAGAGTAATGATCAATTTTTTCTCAAACAATTTTAACAGGTGGGATTATTATCATCAACCAAATATTTTTTTTTTTCTCTTCAAAAATGATAGTACGAGGATAGAGGGAATGCCACTTAGTATTTTGTATTAGTTTTGCATGTTTTTATTATTTTGTTAGTAAAGATAGTATTTTTTTCATTCAATTTTATTTTTTATATTATTAATGTTTTTTATGATTTTTACATCAATGGTTGAGATTCATTTAATAAAAAATATGATAAAGCATAAACTCAATATAAGATCTACCTTTTTACCTTCTCTTCTTAATCAACTACACTCAACAGAATCACGTCAGAGATTCCCAAATCTTTTCTCTAAAAAAAAATCCTTTGACGTTAAAGTTAGCAATAAGAACCAAAAAAAAAAGAAAATATAAGCATACCAAAAAAAAAAAAAAGAAAACATAAAAGAAGTATGGGGGAGAGAGAGAGAAATAAGCTTCTTACCTATCTAAAAGGAGGCTTTGGTCCTCTATTTATAGGTGTTTAATTGGGATGGGTTAACCATATTAATTGATGTATTAGGCTTTTTGGTGATCAATGGCGCAAAATTATTTCTTAATATTTATACTCAACTCAACTCAACTCATCTAAGCCTTTTCCCAACTACATGGGGCCGGCTACATGAATCTGCTTCCTCCAATTTTCTCTATTCAGGACCAAATCGATATTTAAATTATAAATAATTATATTTTTTTAATTATTTATGTATATGTTAGTTTAGGTTATCTTTACCTCTATTCTTACCATGAATTGTGAAAAGATTACTCTTTTTAACTAGAGGATCTAAAGGCCTACATTGTATATGTTCAAACCACCGTAATCGATTTTCTATTGGAGATACTCTTATCATTAACTCCGTCAAAGCTGGTCCCAAGCTAGAGCGTTACTTAGGTAGCTAAAAACCAGCGTAAAACTCCCTTAAAACATGAATCTACTGAATCAAACTATTTCTTAATCTTTATAATTAAATTAATTCTTGAGATAGCTAAGGTAATGAAGTTTGGCTCATGGATTTAAGATGTTTTTCATTTATTGACTTGTTCAACTATTATATTTTGCCATATACATTATACCATTTTGTCATGTGTCTTTATCATATTTTTGATAATTTTACCCTAATCACATATATAGTAGCTTAGTTAAATATAAATGCATGATACCATTTATTAAATAAGCAAAATTATCAATAGCAAACGTAGTAGTGTGAAATATATTTATGGGAGAAGGGCTATAACAATTGAAATTATCAAAGATTAGGATCTAATCTAATATAATATATTAAAAATCACGTTTAAAACATCATTCAATGCATATAAAGCCAAAAAAAATGATTGTTTTTTTTCTAACTTTTCTTTAAACAAATACCTATGGGTATCTTATCTACCTTTTTTTCTCTCTTCTAGGCATCCATAAATTAGATGTCAGAGATGAAGGCATGTTTGGTTCATGATCTAGAAAACTGTTTTTGAAAATATGAATTATATTTAAAAATTTGAATTGTATTATGTTAATTTTAGTATTCGAGAATATGTTTGGTTGGTATTTTTGAAAACTATTTTTAAAGAAACGCAACAACGAATCGCGTATAGAAAGATGGCGGAAGAAAAAAAAGATAAATCCGTGAGTTTTGGGTATTTTGAGAAAGAAGGATAAAATTTGGAAAACGTCTAGGATGAATCCGAAGAAAACGTCGCTTTAACGTTTTTCAGATTCATTCAGATTTTTAGGATCATTTGAAAAAGTATTTTTGAAAATGGTTCAGCCAAACATGTTTTTCATGCTATGGGTTGAATTTCATGTTTTCGAAAAAAAAATCCAACCAAAATCGGCTGCCAAATGAGCCTAAGCTACCACAAACTTATTAAAACATTATCAAAAGAAGTTTTCTTCTATTTGGACTCTTGATAATTTTATTTTTAAATAAATAATTTTATCTATTTTTAATCACATTATCAAATCAATTAAATACTTTTTAAATTTAATTTTTTATTAATATATAAATTTTATTTTTTTTATGACTCTTTGAATAGACGGTGCATTAAAAACATATAGAACTTTAAAACTTAAATTAAAGATTAGAAACTTAAAAGTTTATTTTTTTTATATTTAAAATTTTAATTGTACCAATGGTCAAGAGCTGCTCGGTAGTGGTGAAAGAGGTCCTTAAGGGGCTGTTTGGACTGGGAGGAGTAGAGGGGAGGGAAAGAAAATGAAAGAGAGATGTCATAAATTACTTTATTTGGAAGGAAGGTGAAAGAAAGAAGAAAGGGAATGAGAGAAGACCAAAATATTCCTTATTTCTATTCCTCATTCTTTCATTCATGGTTTAATCCCTATTCTAAAGGGATATAATTATCACATAACTCTTTCCCTTCTTTTTTTTCTCTATCAAAACAAGATAATTGATATTATCTTAAGAGAAAAAGAACAACCTTTCTTTCCGTTCCTTTCTCTTTTCATTTCTTTTCTTTTTTTTTACTTTTCCCTTCCTTTCTCTCCAAAATCCAAACAAAACCTAAGCATTGCCATTCTAAGGACCAAGGATTATTTTGGGATAGTGGAAATGGATGAGGTGTATAGGAGGCATAGCATAGTGAATGAGGACGTAAACTTATGAATAAAAAAACATCTAAAATAAAGTAGATATTATTTTTTATATTTACATGAGCTACTTACCGGCTAGTTTCAATCACTATCTTGTAAATAGCTATGATACTAAATTTATAAATAGTAAAAGCATTTTTATCTAAAATTCAAGAAAAAATTGAATTTTTATAATGATTTATATCTTGATAATTGATAATTTTTCTTTTTTTTTAGAACTCATGTTATAAAAGTAATTAATATTTAAAATTAATCCATGTAACGCAAGCGCACGTGATTAGTACCGTTCTTAATAAGGGGAAAAATTAAAATGTAAGAAGCTAAATGAAGCGGGCCGCCCTACAAAATTCCCTTCCTTCTGCTGCGGGGAAGGAATTAAATAACACGAATCTCAAGTCCACAAGCATGCCCTCACGGTGCCGTAAACGCCGCAACGTGTGGCATCCGTTAAATATCTTGCGAGGAATGAATGTGGCTTCCAACTTCCAAGGAAACCCGGCAAAATATCCCATATGGCGTGTCGAACCGTTTTGCGCTGCTCCGTCCTCCTCTCGGATCCATGGCCATGGCGCCCCTCCCTCCACCGCCGCCCCTCCCTCGCCTCCTCCCCTCCGCCTCCCTTTCTCCGACTTTCTAGGGCCAGGGTTTTCCACGGAGCGTCCCCTCTTCGGTGCTCCAATGGCGAGGCGCCGTCCCCCGCCTCTTCCTCTTCTTCCTCCTCCTCTCCCCAGGACGACCAGGGCCCGCCCCAGGAGGCCGTCCTCAAGGCCATCTCCGGTGAGCTTCCTCACCCCTTCTCCCCCTAATCTAATGGAAGAATAGGATACCTTGCATCCGATTTTGCCGCTATCTTGATTTTCTTCTTTGTAGCAAAGGGATGCATTGATTGGAAGGCGAATTATAGACGAGAAAATTGCATCTTTATTGCATCTGCCGAACAAATTTAGTTTGTGGAAGGGTAGGGAACTTAGCTGATGCATGCCATGAAAGTGAAGAGTGGGAGGCTAATTATAGAAAAAAAATTCTTTTTTTTTTTTTTTGCATTTACTGGACATGTTTGGTTTGTAGAAAGGTAGGGAGCTAGCTGATCCATCGCATGGAGGAAACGGAAATGAAATGGTTGAAATTTATACTGATTATTGGAGTTGCTAATGTGATGGTAGAATTTAGATATGATAAATTTTGTCGGTATCATCATCATCATCATCATCATCATATGTGAAATTTTAGATCTGTATCGAGAATTCTTGTCAAGCAATCTGTTTGATAAGATGATGTGAATATAAGATTTAATGGAAGATTATTTCTCCAGCACCTAAACTCATTTGGGATAGGCTAGTTCATTCGATGTATAATTTATGTCTAACCTCTGCTGTTCATTTTGCTGAATTTAATCTATATACTTAAAAGCAAAACCGCTCCTAAAATTCTATCATGCATGGATAAGTAATTTGAAATAATACGCTTGATCACAGTGATTGGTATTTCTTGCTAACCCAACTTGCTTTGAGGTTTCCTCCCTTTCTTTTTCCGCAGCATTTGAGCGTAGCCTTCTTTTTTTTACTTGGGATGAACAACCTTATAAATGGATATTCCTGCGAGGGGAGAACTCACTTTTGATAGCTTATTTTTCTTCATATTCATTTCTTGCATAAATCTTTCTCTTCCAGTACTTGCAGTGCAAATGATCTGAGGGGAGCTGGAGTTGGGCAGTAGGCTGCTCAGGCTCAGCTTGTTATATGAAAAAGGTTGATTAATCTAGAGTGAAGCTTGACAGTGTGTGTTCAAGAACATTTACAAGAGACTGATAAAATATATCACCTTATGATCAATTGTTGCTTCTGGTATAGGTTATCTAAGCAAAGTTATTCCATGTACGATACAACTTTTATATGATATATGTCCCTTACCAGGTGGACTGACAAAAACCATCATGGGAACAATATTTAGTAATCAACACTGGCCTTTTATTATCAGGGAGCTGAAATTTGCATATCGTCTTAATGGTGTATTGAGATTTTCACTTGGAAATCTTGGTGGACCAGAGAGTTGCAGATGAATGCTTTGCGAAAGAAGTCCCTCTGGGGCCATGCATCCTAGAAGTATTTCACATTAGGGTCATCAGCTGTAGCAGTACATTTATATAACAATGGAAATAAGGATATAGCCTGGTCAATGTGTTGTTTCCTCTTGGGAGAAGATTTTGAGGTTTTATTCTCTGCAGTTTTGAAGAGCATGCTGAAGTGTTTTCATTTTATCTATAATGAATTAAATTTTGGATGATTACAGGATTGAACTTCGAAAAAGAGGCTCCAAATGCAACAAGAAATATTACATTAGCCAAGCTATAACTCATAATATTCAGTAAACAGAGAGGAAAAAATCTACACAACCATATAACATGAATAAAACAAACAAAATAGATAACACCTTTTAATTTCTTGATATGACAGAACACTTCAGCATGGGATAGGACTAAACAGGGTATGATCCTATGGGAATCACTTAACCCTGAGGGTCTGGGTCCATAACCCTGATGGTCTGGGCCATGGGGCATGATTGTGCTTCAAGTGGGGGTTGGTGGGGCCTGGGAAGTTGTCTGGCAAGGCAGAGCTGGGTGTTACAGGGCAAACAGCTGTCAAAGTAAGGGAAGTTGTGGAAGCAAGCTTTCTCAGACCAGTACACGAATACCCATGTCCAGATACTTGCAAATTAATGCCTGTCATAGTCTCAGAGACATGCCCCATCTACACACATGCATTGAGCAATCGACTCTGTTTACCTCACTTGCTGATACAATCATTGTTTGTTTTGCATCTGGGCCTTCTTCAAACTCTGGTGCATTGCCACCATTTGACCAGTAGCTGTACTTTTTAGGTATATAATTGAAATTATATGAAAATTATGCTGGCATAACCACTGTCTATTTCAACCCTGCCCTCTATCAGTGGGAGCATCTCTGCCATTATACTGTCAAGCACAGTTTTTAGTTACAAAAGTGGAAGTTTTATGGAGACAAGCTGGTAGCCAGTGATGCTATGCATAGTCATTATGTATATTATAATAAAGCAACACATTGAAGGAGCAGTAAGCCTTGATATTTATTGCAAAATATGGGACATGGATTATTGGAAATATGAATTTCTGAAAGTAAACTGGTTATTGTGAATGCCACTTGTGTTAGGCCTGATCAGTTTGCTGATCATTATTAGTTTAAAGTATTGAATGGCATTTTTCTTAAAATTGTCATTTTCGGTTTCTGTTTTAACTTGTGTTGGCATTGTATCCAGAAGTGTCAAAGTCAGAAGGAAGGGTTGCACAAACCACAAATGTCGTCATTGGTGGTACAGTGACAGATGATGCTACCAATGAATGGCTTGTTCTAGATCAAAAGGTATGGGTGTTTGTTGCTCTTTGGTTTGCATCTGAATACTTATGCATGCTGGTGGCCTTCGCTTTGCATACATGCATTGGTGGTGATGCCTTGGTCTATGTGCCTATGTGAATGGCTTCATGAATTAGACCGTGATGTACCTGTGGAGTACCCCATAATATACAAAACCATCGACTCAGCTACATTGTTGCTTTTATTTTAGATGTCTATCTTGTGCTGTCATTGGACTAATTGTTGCTATCCATTTACTTTTGTTTCTGATGCTGTCTGATCCAGATTCTTTTCCTTTGATTGAAAAATATCTCATTTTAACTGGACATTTTGTTGGTCTATGTAGAATGAATCTCATTCATTGGCCACTTCAACTCTCTCTCTCTCTCTCTCTCTCTCTCTCTCTATCTATCTATCTATCTATCTATCTCTCTCTCTCTCTCTGTGCATGTGTGTGTGTGACTAATGCAGGTATGCATGCATCACACAAAAGCGTAGCAACATTGTTGAATAGTGACCAAGTAGCCTGGCTAATAGGCATGGTGGTTGACAGCATTTAAAGACAATTCCTTTAGGTTGTCCTATATCAATTGTCATAGGGTCCAATAGGTGTAGGTAAAATTAACATATGCTATGGCATAGATAGTTCTCAAGGGCCCAGTTCATTGAAACCTAAGAGGTTAAGACCAACCTAGTAGGGTTTGTGTTATACCAGCAATAGACTTGAGTTAGACCAGAATCTGCTGCAGTGACTGACTCAGGTTCTTCTAGCATTGGCTTTAATTTGGGAAAAATTATAAATGATTTATTTGGAGCAGACAATTTATTTAACAATTTTCATTTCTGAAATATCTAGTGGCTTATGTTATCAATTTATTGTCATCCGTTAATTTGTATACAAAAATATTGATCTCTATAGTTATACATCAGTTGCAAAACCTACATAATAGAACTCATGAAACTAGTGTTTCATTTTTTTTTAATACTGTATGTAACAACTGAGTTGAAGCTATTGTGATATTGAATAATGAGGCATTGGTTTGATTCTGCTATGAAGGTTCATCTACTTCTATAATGAACTTGTTCATCTAGTGAAATAGAATACATTTTAGATATGTGCCATTAAAGAATAGGAGCTGCTGTGGAGACTACCAAGAATAAGCAATTTAATTTGCACTTATATTTCTGCTATGTCAGGACTCAGGAGCCAGTATCATTAACATGTTTGTTGTTATTGCTGATTTTTCAGGTAAACTCATATCCCATGACTAGAGGGTTCACTGCAATAGGAACTGGAGGCGATGATTTTGTCCAAGCAATGGTTGTTGCTGTTGAATCTGTACTTCAACAACCAATTCCAAAGGTTTGTGTACAAGTCATGTTTAATGCCAAATAAACTGGCTTGTTTTGATAGTATACACAAAATAAGTTGAAAATTATATAGGTGCATGTGAACTTTCATTAGCTTACATATTTTATGCAGACTAATACTTTTGTAGTGTTGTGTTTACCAAAATGAAGAACTCATTGTTCTTCATTTATTATGCTTATGAAGGGGGATTTTATGAATAAACCAAGGTTGCAAGGTGCATAGACAATCCTAGGCAGTGGGAAACCCTAAATGCAGAGATGGTGCTTAGATTGGTTGAACAGTGACTTAGGCTGTGGAGGAAGTATCTTAAGAGGAGGAGGAAGAATGATGCTTGGAATAGGGACCAGAAATGGAGGAAGAAAAGTATAAGTAGAATAGAAAAAAAATCATAGAGGAGGAATAAATGGTTGGTGGAATTGCTGGATGGTTTTCTGTGGGTGAGTTGGAGATGTTGACGGGAAGACAAGAAGAGAAGGCAGATGGGTAGACTGTCTGTTTTAATGTGGTAGGTTGTTAGATGATGGGAAACTTAAGATATATACATAAATATAACATATAAATATAACATAAACACTCTTTTTTTATATACTAGGGATTTCACTGGATAGAGTAAAGAGGCATGGGATATTTGGATGAGGAAATGGATTTCCAATATACTAAAAAAGAAAAAAAATAAATTTCAAGATGAATATGCAGCTTGTCAAGGAATTGAGGAAGAAGAATTATGATTTAACTCCTTCCCCCAAAAAAAATATAAAAGGATTCGAGGAAGTCTGCCAAACAGTTTAAGAAACTATTCTAGTAGATGATGATCTACCTTAGACCTTGGGATACAATGATGCAAGACAATTAGTAATGCAAGGTAATGAACAAAATGAATAAAAAAAAAAATTAAACCTTATGAAAAAAAAGAATGGAAAGAGAGAGAAAAGAATATTTTTTCTATCCATTATATCAGCCGTCTCATCTTTAAATCATCTTCATTCTCTTTGTGGGATTCTTTTTTTTCCTCCATAATGTATAGATGGGAGATGGTTGATGGTGATGCATGAGTTGGTAGAAGAAGCCTTGGAGCAAGGATTGAGGACCTTCTGTTGCAGCGATACCATGTCAAATGGAGAGAGAAAGCAGGTCTTAGGATGCATTCAGGATCTTGGGTCTCTCTAGACTGGGTTGTCTGGGTCTGTCTCAACCATTGACTATTGTGTCTTGACACTGATGGCCTAGCCTACAGGACACCAAGTTTTTTGATTAATTTACTTCTTTATTTTTTTCTTTTCATTCTGTTTTTTTTTTGGTTGTTTGGTTCATCCCTATCCATCCCACTGTCTTGGGACAGTACTGGCCTGGCCCCAGATTGGGATGTGCTTCAGCACTAGGATTTAAACTCTTGGCTTAGAGTCATGTATGCATAAATAGGATGCAAAATTAGGACTGGAATAGTGCTTGGATTGAGAAGACTCCAGTGAAGGTTTTGGGAAGATAAAATGTTCACATGACAATCCCTTGACATCAGTTTGTTGCTTCAGCAAGTAGATAACCATCGACAATGGCTGTAAATATCCTTTGCTCTTTGACAAGGTGCCTATACTTTCACAGTTATCTATACTGTTATAGAAGTTGACTCTAAATGCAAAATTAGAGTCTATTACCCATTTGCTTCTTAACAAACTTGAAGGCTAATCAAGCTCTAGAACCAATTTTGAAAGCTGATCTGCTGCCAGTGACCATATATGACAGGAGTATATTATCTATGGTCATATGGTTTGCTGTTTCCTAGAAGTAGTGACCACTATTCAAATCCGTTTCCAGAATTTGCTTCTGCTCTTGCTCACATTCCTTTGCTGCTTTGAACTGCAAGCAGTGTAGAACCTGTCATTCTGATGTCATCCCCGCTCCCAATATCGCCCTTGATTTTCTTTCAACTTGTTCTCATAGAAGCTGCATGATATATTTTGGCTTTGCTTTCCAACTTTGTTTTGTGACTTGGCAATTGTACTGGGCCTTTCTTGAGGTGATTGATGTAAATTTATGATTATTTTGCTGATGCATTAACTTCTCCCACATTAATTGCAAGTGTCACATAATAGGCAACTACTTGGTTCTTTGCTTGCATAGATCACTCACATCTGAAATGAAGAGTCACTGATATTATTCTGCTGCGGGTTTCATTGCTCATGGAAGCTGTTATGTAAATTTCTTTATCAAGGTGATCAATATAAATTTATGATTAATTTTCTGATATATTAACTTCTTCCTCATTACTTACAAGTGTTACATGAAATGCAACTACTTGGTTCTTCACTTGTCTAGATCACTAGTTACATCTTAATTGAAGAATCTCTGATATTATTTTGCCGTGGTTCCTTTGGTCATGGAAGCTGTTTCGTTGTCATGCTGGCCTTCCCATATGTTCTGTTTAGCCTGTTGCTAAATTTTATGTCCCTACCAATTGCTTTCTTTGCTTTTTGCCCCTTCATTTTTCATCTTTTTTATTTAATTTTGATATTTTACAACAGTTTTATGAATAAAATAAATTCAAAGAACTAACTTGATGAAGTCATGCTGCCAAGGCTCCCCTCCTCATTTATCTGTATCATCATTTCCAGAAGTCCATCCGAATAAGATTAATGTAGATGTGAATTGATTAGTATGAGAGGCACAAGATGATCCAGTGTATTCAAGAGTGCACTATAACAATTGATCTTGGATTCCAAATTGAGACGGAATAAATTGCACTTTTGAAATATCATACCAAGCCAATTAGTAAATGTGGACCTTTTGTATAAGTTGGAGTCTTGGGGACTAAGAACTTTTGCTCTATGTATAGATTGATGACCTTATAGCCTCTGTGAGGTAGAGATTGGAATCAAGCATGAAAACTGGGATTCAGACATCTTTGTTGGCCCATTGTTGTTGAGCATATTTGCAAAAAATGTAATTCAGGGTTACTTTATTACGACAAAGCTCTACTTTTTTCCTGACAATATTGAATTTACTCTCGCATTGGTAATTAAATCCTGATAATTATTTTACATGTCCAAATAATCCAATGGATAGGCTGATATACATAGATTATTAGCTCTGTTTTTAATTTCTTCTCCGCTGAACTTATAAAACATGTTATCTCTCAAATTCTGGACATTATTATTGTTATGATATTCATGTTCATGAATTACAAACTGAACCATATTTTACGGATGCTGAACAGGGTCGTGTGACTCGGAAACTGTCTTCAGGGGGCAAGTACGTGTCTGTAAACATTGGACCTATTCGTGTTGTCTCCAGTGAGCAGGTATCCTCCCCTTTTCGATTCACACAGATCTTGGTTTGCATGCTATATACCTTTTAAGAACAATCAGCTGGATGCACAATATTTGGTTTAGTGGCTATGATTTTCAAAACAGGTGCATGATCTGTTGACCCATAACTCAATTTGGTCTTTCCAGGTCCAAGCTGTATATAATGCCATGAGGAGGGATGACAGAATGAAGTATTTTTTATAGACTGCATTCACATGATCATCCACAAAATAGCCCACATGGTTTGGCATCATTGTATTGCTGTGGCTCCATTCATTACGTTTGGTAATATATGGTAATCTGTCATGTGGGCAAGGAGGTCTCAGGTACATCAGAAATTATTTTTTTTGCTTGGTGCATAAATTCTAGTTGTAGTACTTTCCTTTGGAACTTCTTTTATAAGGAAAAGCGTTGTCATAGTAAGCTCCTTGTCTTGTGGCAGGTTCAAATTGGAAGCTGTACTCTATACTTTTTTAGTTTGTCTCTTATGTGAAGAATCAAGATGATGATGTGTATTAAAAATCCTTGCAGCGTTGATTCTAGGTAACTTAAACCTGTAGACTAATACTTATTCCCCCCTCAAAAAAAAAAAAAAAGATCAAAAGACTATATATATATATTTTTCAATTATTATTCAGTTCTTCTGGTAATGAGAGAAACTTATTATGGCCAGCCTGTCGTATTTTTTGCCAAGTCATGTTGACTGAAAGAATCTGGCATGTAATTGGTGTGTCAATCTATCTTGTCAGACAAAGCCCAGCTCCTGCTTTGAGTTAGGGTCGACGTGACCTGTGATCTCCTAATCGAGGGGGGTTCATGCTAACAAAGTAAACGAGTTATTTATTTTCAGTTTCTAGATGGTTGTATGGAAATTGTATCTGAATTGGCCTAGGTTACCTGGGCTTGACAACAAGGGTGAGAAAGTATGGAAAAGTCTTTGTGCATCGGAGGCAGAATGGAAAGCCTGTGTGCACCGGCCTTCGGTGCACAAATTGGCCTGGGTTACCTGGGCTTGACAACAAGGGTGAGAAAGGATGGAAAAGTCTTTGTGCACCGGAGGCAGGATGGAAAAGTCTTTATGCATCGGCCTCCGGTGCACAAAGCACGCAGCCAATGATGCGTGCCCGTGCCATATGCGGTGTGAAAAGAATAAGAATGTCCTTGGGTATGTAGTCACACGCATGTACGGTTAATCATTGTGCGCGATGCACAAGACTTTTCCTAATAGCTATATTAAACTCCACAGTATGGAGCAAGCCAAATTGGGTTTATGGCCTATGTCCAAATAAGCATGAGTTGGATCTGGGCTTGGAGGATGCTTTTCGAGATGAAAAAGTCTTGCTGCACCGGAGGGTGCGCAGTAAGCCCGCATCGGTCATGCGAATTGACCGTCTGCGCATGCTAACGCATGTACGATGGCTCCATGGGTCTTGTACACCACACGTGGTCGGCCAATCTGTGCGATGTGTTTGCTGCACTGGAGGATGGTGCAGCAAGTCTTTTACTTCCGAGAAGTTGCACGGATACTCCAACAGTTCTATTTATTTTCACAAGCAGTTATTGAAAGTAAATTTAGCTAAAGCCAAGATATTACGTGCTTTGCATATGTCATGGTAGTTGGTTTGACTGGAAAAGCTGTAGCCTGTAATCTGTATGGAAGCACGAAGTGTTTACTGTCCAGTAGACAGAATGGCTTGGCTTGTTTAGTGGCTTGTTAAAACAATTAAAAGCTTTGATTTGGCTCGTTTTGCAATGCCAAGGTTAAACATGCGTACTTGACGAATACTTAAACTTGTCCATTCTGGGGTTCTGGATGCAAATGGAAGCTTTATTGATTAAAGTTTGCATTTGCTTAAGATTTAGATTTTGCGAGATATTCGGAACTAAGATGGTTAGACTTAAGGTGGGATCGAGATGTTTGAGAACAATTTTAGCAGGTCATGGGGAGTAGAATATCATCATCAAAAGAAAAGTATGTAGAGAATCCCCACAAATTAGAAATAGAAATTTATAAACTTATTGACATAAGCTCATTTACATATTGACAATAAACTCATGTACACCATGAAGACCACCATGCTTGTTTCTTGAAGAGTGACAAGCAATTTAAGAATTTCTAAAAATTTCTGAGAATATGGATGCTATGTGCATTGGTAAAATGAGGAAGGCGTTTTGAGTGTTGAACAAGCTTTGGTGGAAGGTTTTCCATAATCCAGATCAAATTGAGAGAGCACTAAAAACACCCAGGCCATTGCCCCAATATGGATTGGTCGTTATTTTGGTGAGGTTTATTCTGCTAGCGCTTGAAAATAAGCATCGATGGAAAGAGCTTGGCCAGTTATTATTGTATCATGTTCAACCCTGGGATCATGATTTGGCCATCTAGAATACCAAACAAAATAATAATAATAATAATAATAATAATAATATTATGCCATCCAGAACACCAAAATAAAATAAAATAAAATAAAATAAAATATTTTATCGGCCGCAGGTGCATTGATCATTCGTGATGCTTGTGAGGAATGGACGGACGTGATTCAATTATCGGCCCCTGGCTCTGTCCTCCAGAGTCCGTAACCAAAACGGACACCGAAATACGAAAATGGAGGAAGAAGGACGAGGTGGAGACGGGAAAAGAGAGGAGGAGAGAAGCAATGAGGGGTCGTGCTCTAGGGGTCTGTGACCTCGGCGAAGAGACCTTTAGGGTTTATCATTTTGCGTTTCTATTCGCAGCGGCATTTGGTTCAAAACTGCCAAGCACCAATGATCTGAAGTATCCGATGGAATTGGTGTTAAAACACCAGAAAGTTTGGATCTTTTAAATTCTTTTTAGGCTTTCATTGGGATCTGCTCGAGGTAATCGGCTCTCTTATCCATTTTAGTATCTATTTAGGTTTCCGTTCCGCCATTGCATTCAAGAGATATGATTCGTTGTTTTGTGGTCTCCTTGATGGTAAAGATCACGCCTTGAACCATTTCCATTTGAATCTTCTCAAATCAAACACGAAATAACTTTGATATACAAAGAAATTTTGTTGCTCATAGCTGTTTGCGTGATTCTAAAGCTTGCACTTCATTGGATTTGGAGTTCAAATTTAGGATCATAGTCATAAATTACAGGACCACAAATTGGTCGACAAGAAATCATCCAATAATTTGATATATATTTTTTTAATCAGGATTTTTTTATAGATTTATTTGTCTGACATATTACAACTTTCTTTATGTTGTTGCCAAAGTACGTCTTTCAAACGCCGGGTAACGAAGGAGACCTGAACCTCTTTTCTTCGATAAAGTTCCTGCAAGAAAGTCCTCAGTGGTCGGGGGATTCCGGCGAGGACCCTTCGATGGTTAAGTTAGCACTTAGGGAAAACAATAATCAAAAGTTCTCATTCTGAAAGAAACCCAACCTCCCTTTTTATACTTACTCCCACGTTCTCCCCTTTGCATGTTTTCGGGAAGTGGTGGTCATGCATGCAATAGTGGATCTAGCCACGTTCAAAACATCCCATCATCCGTAATCGTTGGGAATTAGTGGCCCACGTGGTAGCTACAGAAAGCTTAGTGGGCTACTTGGCAGTTGCAGGGAGCTAATAGGTCACATGGATGGGAGCCCGGGAAGTCCAAGGCCGAGGGGAACCCTACAGGCCCAAGGTCGAGGGAGACCCCTCGTCAGGTCCGCACCTTGTTAGCTTTAACGGAGCCTGATCAGCTACATCAGATGCCTCTCCGCCCATGAGGTATTGCGGGTCTGTTTCCCACCCATCGAAAGGGGCATGAGCTCGACCGGTGGCTGATCCGACCTGGCCACCAATTGCAAGAAGGGCACGTGTCCACGGGGCACGAGGACTCTTCAGTGCCAGCGGCATGGGGTGTTGTAGCATTGCCGCTCCCGCTGATCTGCACCGTTGGATGTAAGCGGCTCCTCAAAAAAGCAATGGTCATCATCGCTATCATTAGGCTGACGTTATCGATATTCCATCATTGGCACTATGCAACTGCCAAGGCATCCCTCCCAACGGGAAGCGTGCGCGTGGCAGACTGGTTTGGGCAGGACGACCCGAGGGGAGCTATAACAGGTGGCACTCCCCCCATCAGACGCCTCATACTACTAGAGCCTTCTTCTCCTTGAGCCTTCCTCACTTCGGGTCTTGTCGTCCTCCCCGCCATCTTTCTCCCGTCAGCCAGGTCAGTCCTTCTCCCATGTCTTTTTCCCCTTCTTGGTCCTCCTCTGCCCTTCCCAAGGACTATTTTCCTCCCTTGCACATGCAGGACTCTCCGTCTCCTGCTTCCTCCTGGTCCTCTTCCTCCGAGGATCAGGTTCCTCTGTCCCAGCGTCGGGTTATCGTTTGGGCCCCCACCAGGACCCGTCTAGCCAGCACCGAAACCCGTAGAGCCACCCTAGACTCTTCCGATAGGGTTATCTCCACTGTGTCCAGCCAGGAGCTGATCAGAATTAGGGCCATCTATAGGATCCCTGATAGCATCCGCCTATACCCCTGACCCCGAGCGACAGAGTACTCTCCTCCCATCCCGGGAGGGTTGCTCAGTATGAGGCCTTTCTCAAGGCCAGTCTCCGATTGCCCCTTCATCCTTGGATCGTCAACCTTCTAGACTTCTATTCCTTAACTCCATCGCAGCTAGTCCCGAACTCCGTTCGCACGATATGCTCTTTCTTCGTTCTGTGCCACCTTAATGGGTTAGAGCCTAAAATTTTCCTTTTCCGTAGTTTTTACAACCTCTGTCAACAGTCAGGTCGGTGGGTATTCCAACCTAGGACCACCCGAGCCCTAAAATTCAACCTTCCCACATCGGTCAAAGGGTGGAAGGCCTGGTTCTTTTTCGCCGACCTCGAAGGGGGGAGACCGAGCTGGGGGGACCCCAACATAGGACCGAACCAAAACAACTTGAGAACTTCGAGGGACAAGGAGGCCTTCAGAATGTTGTAGATGGCCGGTATACCCCGATGCAACCAACTTTTGATGGAGGATAACCTCCGGTTCGCAGGCTTCCTCTCGAGTGGCGGTGAGCAACCCTAGACGCTCTTACCTCTTCGGCCTCCTTCACATTCTTCCTTGCTCTTTTTTTTCTTCTTTTTTTTTTCTTCTTTTTTTTTTCTTCTTTTTTTTTTTTTTTTTTTTTGACTAATTTTTGATTTGTGTAGCTATGAAGCTACCATATAACATAGTGAGAAGGGCGGTAGTGAAGAAGAGGAAGGTCGTCGGCAACACCGAGCCATCGAGGAAGAGGCCTCGAACTCCAAGCCCTCCTCGGTCTCCAAACCGATCTCCGACCCCAGCCCCGTTGATACGCCGACCGCGAGAGCATCGGGAGCAACCTCTGGGGGGTCAAGTGCCGGTCCTCCCCGTGGACCTCGCCGCCGACACACCTCCCGAGGGACCCCTGATCGAAGCTGCCCCACCGAGGAGCAGATCCTCCCTGACGCGAGCCATCTTGCCCCGAGACCGAGCCGACCTCGGAGGGGGCCTCACTCGGGGCCCAGGTTGAGCCAGACCGGGCGATGGCCGGTCCGCAAGCCGAAGAAGAGAGACCGGCTTCATACGCAGCCCCGACAGTGTCCCATCAGGCCGGGGCTGACAGGGAGGATAAGCCCGATGCCCTCCCTGCCCGACCGTCGTTGACGGATCAGGGGCTATTGGCTGAGCAGCTGGTCGTTCAGCTCTGCTGCCCAGAGCTCCAGAGAGAGCTCCACTGCCGAGGAGCCGTGTCCTTCCTCCAGGATGTCTTCTCGGCCCAACTATGGGTAAGTACTGCCGCTGTTTCTTTGCACATTTCCCTTTTCTCTTTCTAACTGCATATTAACATCGGCCCTACAATGCAGACGACGAACTCCTTAGTGGCACTAAGGGACATGCTTGCTCGAGCGGAGGGCACTCCGTCGGTCCCGACAGGAGGCCGACGAGGTTCGGGCTCTGGCAGAGAAGGCTGAAGGGGCCCTGGCCTTAGCCTTAGTTGAGCGGGCCGAGGAGCTCGACAGGGTCAAGTTCCAGGCCGCAGCAGAGCTCGAGCGCCTGAAAGAGCATTTGGAGATCGCCGAGATGACCGCCGAGGCCCAGGACCTGCGCATCCGGTCCCTTTGCATCGAGGCGGAGGCGGCGGGAAAGCGGGCCTCCAATGCCGAGGAGATTGCTCGAGAATCAGGCACTCGAGCGGCAGAGTTGGAGGAGGCCGCCCGTAAGGCGGAGGAGAGGGCCAGGGAGGCAGAGAAGAGAGCCGCAGCAGCCGAGGAGAAGGCAGCTGCGGCAGAGGGAAAGGCTGCCGTCGCCGAAGAGAAGACGGCTGGAGCAGTGGACGAGTTCTGGAGGAGCTCGGTGTTTGCAGAAGAGTTGGCCGAGGCTTCCTCCGGTGCCTATCTCCTAGGCTTCCGAGATGGCAAGGAGAAGGTCGGCCGAGTCCACTGTCTCTCGGGCCTCGACGACCTTGAGCCAGACGAAGTGCCGGAGGGGTCGTTAGCATCCCCAGAACCGACCAGCAATGAGCCAACCGGCGACGGGCCGACGAGGCCTGAGCAGACCCATCCCTTTCCTATGTTGTTTTTCCTTTTGTCTCTGTACTGAAGTCCGACCGAGGTCGGCATTTTGTAACCCTTTTTCCATAGAATAATGAAAAATGACTATTTTGACAAAGTGTTAGAGCTAGTGCCTTCTGATGCATGTTTAGTTCCCCTGAGACGTTGTCTCCAAGAGATCGAGTGAACTGTAAGCGAGCTCGGCCTGAGGTTGAAGTAACAACTCGGGCCGATGCTAAAGCGGGACCTTGGGACCAGGTAGTCAAGCGTTGAAGGCCAACCGAGTACAAATCCCTCATGCCGATAGCACCTCGAGCCGGGAGCGCCGAGGCGAACTCGGGTCTGAATACTGATGGTGTATATCGGTTTCAAGATGTTGAGCCGAGCTCAGGCTCGAGCACCAATGGCAAATCGACCCCAAGGTGCCGAGGGGAGCTCAGACTTTAGTGCCAACGGTACACTGGCCTTGAGGTGCCGAGACGAGCTTGGGCTCGAGTGTCGAGGCGAGCTCGGGCTTCAGTGTCGATGGTACATCGGTCTTAAGGGGCCGAGGCAAGCTCGGCTTGAGTGCCGAGGCAGGCTCGGGCTTGAGTGCCGAGGCGAGCTCGGGCTTGAATGCCAAAGGGAGCTCGGGCTTGAGTGCCGAGGCGAGCTCGGGCTTAAGTGCTGATGGTACATCGGTCTTGAGATGCCGAGGCGAGCTCGGGCTTAAGTGCCGAGGTGAGCTGGAAAGTCAAGTCACTAGAACACCTTTTATTAACGAAACATGAGATATACAAACTTCAGGTTAATAAGGTAGGAGAGGAGGTATTCAAACCGAAGATTGTCCCGTCATGTACGTTATTGATAGTATCGGCGGAGGTTGTCAGCATTCCAAGTGCGAGAAAGAGGCTTCCCGTCGAGACTCTCAATCCGGTACGCTCCGCGATGAAGGGCCTCTGTGACTCGGTAGGGGCCCTCCCAATTTGGGGACAATTTGCCTCCCTCCGTGGGTCTCAATACCTCGGCCCTCTTGAGAACCAAATCTCATGGCAAGAAGACTTTGGGACGGACACGCGCGTTGTAGTATCTGGCAGCTCTCTGGCAATAGACTGCCATTCAGTGGCGTGCTAGGTCGTGCGCCTCTTCTACCAGGTCTAAGTTGGCTTGCAGTCGAGTCGAGTTATCGTCTTCGCTGTACGACTCTACTCGTGGGCTCGGGAGGCCGATCTCCATCGGGATGACGGCCTCCAAGCCGAATACAAGGCTGAAGGGGGTCTCCCCGGTGGGAACATGCGGCATGGTGTGGTAGGCCCATAGCATGTTGGAAAGCTCCTCCACCCATCTTTCCTTAAAACCATCCAACCGTGTCCTCAGCCCTTGAAGAATTGTGCGGTTGGTTACCTCGTTCGCTCCATTAGTTTGGGGATGGCCAACTGAGGTGAACCATTGGTGAATGCCCAGCTCAACACAGAACTCTCTGGAAGGGGCATTGTCGAACTGCCGGCCATTGTCAGTGATAAGAGTGTGAGGTAGCCCAAAGCGGCAGATGATGGACTTCCAAAAGAAAGTCCTGACTTTATGCTCGGTAATCTTTGCCAGCGCCTCAGCTTCCACCCACTTTGTGAAATGGTCGATGGCGACAAGCAAAAATTTTCGCTAGGCAGAAGCCGAGGAAATGGTCCTAATATGTCCATCCTCCACTGAGCAAAAGGCGACGGTGCCGTCAGGGGACTCAGCTGGGTAGTCAGCTGCCGTTGAATGTGGGCGTGCCGCTAACAACTGTTGCACCTCCGCACCAGCTCGGCCGCATCTTCCCTCATAGTGGGCCAATAATATCTTTGCCGCAAAGCCTTGTACGCCAGTGTTCTGCCCCCCAGGTGGTTTCCGCAAATACCCTCATGGATTTCTCGTAGAATGTAGTCGGCATCTGCGGAAGTAGCACACCGAAGGAGCGGGTGGGAGAAGGACCTTCAGTACACGCGCCCGTCCAATATCAGAAACTTGGGGGCTCGTCTCTTAAGCAGCTTGGCTTCTACAAGATCATTAGGGAGAGTGCCATCGGTAAGATATCGGACGAACGCCTCCGTCCACGAAGGCCCTTGGCCGATCGGTAAGGCCTCCTCGGTAGCATCGATACTCGGAGCTTTTAGGTGCTCCACGTACATTCTCCCCAGGGCTCCATCGGCCGAGGTAGCCAAACGGGATACTGCATCGGCTCTAGCGTTCTTACCCCTGAGGATATAACAGACACTGAAGTGAGTAAATGACGAAGACTGTGATCGGACCTTATCCAAATAACGAGTCATGGTGGGGTCCCAGGCCTCAAACTCCCTGGTGAACTGCCCGGTAATGAGCTGGGAGTCAGTGAAGGCTCGGAGGCATTCCACTCCGAGCTCTTTGGCCAATCTCATGCCTGCCAGCAAGGCTTCATACTTCGCCTGATTGCTAGTTGCGGGAAAAAGGAACCTTAGGGTGTATTCCACTGTTTCCCCCTTTGGACCGGCTAGGATGAGACCGGCCCCACTTCCCTGGGAATTCGAAGCGCCATCAACATGAAGGACCCAGTCCTGCTCCTCGCGTTCGGCCATCGCTTTTGAGGCGGCCGAGTGGAGCTTTTCAGGTGGTTCGTCGGCCTAGGTGCACTCAACTAAGAAGTCTGCTAGGACTTGGGACTTCATGGCCGACCTCGGCCGGAAGGACAGATTGAATTCTCTCAACTTGATCATCCATTTCACCAGCCGACCCGAGGTGTTGGGCCGGGATAGAATAGCTCTGAGTGGCTGGTCTGTGAGCACCACTACCGAGTGGGCTTGAAAGTAGGGCCTGAGGCGCTGAGCAGAGACGATTAGCGTAAAAATGATCTTTTCGGTGCGAGAGTACCTGGTCTTCGCGTCACGGAGCACCTTGATGATATAGTAAACGGGCGTCTAAGTCCCGTCGGCATCGGTGCGGACAAGAATAGAGCTCACGGCCTCGGTCGAGGCCGCAAGGTAAAGGAAGAGCTCTTCTTCATTCCTTGGCTTGGACAGCAGCGGTGGGGTGGACAGGAATTTTCTCAACCCCTCGAACGCTTTTTGACACTCTTCGGTCCATTCGAAGCCATTGACCTTGCGTAGGGCCTTGAAGAAGGGTAAACACCTTTCCGCGGACTTTGACAAGAAGCGGCTTAAAGCCGCCACCCGCCCCGTTAGACGCTGAATCTCCTTTTTATTTGCTGGGGGCCTCATGTCAAGGATGGCTTGAATCTTATCTGAGTTCGCCTCTATTCCCCGCTGAGTCACCATGAAGCCAAGGAATTTGCCAGCCGTGACTCCAAAGGTATACTTCCGCGGATTCCACTTCATCTGACAGCGGCGAAGGTTATCGAAGGTCTCTGCTAGGTCAGCAATGTGGTCGTCGGCATGGACGCTTTTAGTCAGCATATCGTCCACGTAAACATTCATATTGCGTCCAATTTGGTTTTCGAAGACCCTGTTCATCAGCCTTTGATATGTAGCCTCCGCATTCTTTAACCCAAACGGCATCACTCTGTAGCAGTAAGTACCCTCTCGGTCACAAAAGAGTTGGCCTCTTCGTTCGCTGGGTCCATCTTAATTTGATTGTATCCTGAAAGGCATCCATGAAGCTGAGGATCTCATGGCCCGATGTAGCGTCCACCAGTTGGTCAATTATGGGCAGTGAAAAACTATCTTTGGGGCATGCCTTATTGAGATCGGTGAAATCAACACACATCCTCCAGCTCCATTAGCCTTGCGGACCATGACGATGTTGGCAAGCCAGTCGAGATAGTCCCGGACATGCCCGGCTGCCAACAACTTATGGACCTCCTCGTCGACAGCCTTCTGTCGCTCGGGCGCCAAAATTCTCTTCTTTTGCTGGACTGGCTGACACTGTGGATTGAGGCTGAGCTTGTGAGTAATTACTTTAGGGGAAATACCTAGCATGTCTGAGGCCGACCAGGCGAACACGTCTGAGTTGGCCCGAAGAAAGGTGAGGAGCCGAGCCTTCGCCTGCTCGGGTAGCAGCGATCCCACTCGGATGGTCTTCGCCGGGTCTTCCCCTAAGGGGAAAGTCAATAAATGCTCGGCTGGTTTTTCCCTCCTCTTTGAGTCTCTGGGGTCCACTAGCTCGGCCGTCGACAGGGTTGGTGTCTCTCGAGGGCCAGGCGTCATGTGGTAGCAGAGGGACAAGAGGTTCCTCTCTCCATACATCTCTCCTACACCCTTATTGGTCAGAAACCTTACAAGCAACCTCTTGGTGGAGATAATGGCATCCAACAGGTTTAATCCAGGCCTGCCCAGGATGGCATTGTAAGCTAGAGGAACCCGCGCCACTAGGAACTTCACCATGACCGTCTTTTGACAAGGCGCTGTCCCTGCCATGACCGGGAGAATAATTTCTTCTTCTACCTTTACAAAGTCTCCAGTGAAGCCCATGAGGGGCGTGGCGACGGGCCGAAGAGAATCATAGGACATATTCATTCGAACAAAGGCGTCGTAACTCAAAATGTCGGCCAAACTTTCACTGTCAACCAGTATTCTTTTTACAGGATGTTTTGCAATCGTCATAGAGACGATGACGCTATCATCATTTGGATTACTCACCCCCCCTAGGTCCCTTTTGAAGAAAGGAATTACAGGCTATATTCCCTCCTCCCCCCTGAACCTCTTAGACGGGCCACCAGCTCCCCAGGAGATCATAGCCACGGTCTTCTCGGATGGGCATTATTGACTTCAACTGGTGCAGGCGGTGGCGCTGATGGACCTGGGGCAGATGGGTTTGTCCTCCGGATGAACTTGCCGAGGTAGCCTTGCTGAACGAGGTCTTCGATCGCCCTCTTGACCTGGCGGCAGCTCTCAGTGTCATGTCCATGGTCTCGATGAAAACGACAATAAAGATTTTTATCATGAGAAACTCTGGGCTTCAGAGGAGGAGGGCGCTGGAGAAACGGCTCGCCCTCGATCTCCATCAAGATGTGTGATATCGGGGCGAGCAGGGGGGTACGGATCCCTTCCCTGGGAGCAAGACCCTTCGGCCGGTTGTCAGGTCACCGGGGATTAGGTCGAGCTTGTTTCTCCAGACGTGGTCGATCGGATTAGGTCGAGCTTGTTTCTTGTTAAGGCCTCCGTCTGTCTCGCACCGAAAAAATCGGCCTCATCGGCACGGATGTATTTGTGTGCTCGGCCCAGCAACTCGGCATAGGAGCTCGATGGTTTTTTATCGAGGGAATATGCAAAACGGGAAGGGCGAAGCCCTCACTTCAAGGCGAGTGTGGCCACTGAGTCATCAAGGTTGTAAACCTCAAGCGTGGCTTCCTTGAACCGGGCTATGAAATCTTTCAATGGTTCGCCGCACTTTTGTTGGATGGCGAACAGGCTATTGGCCACCCGTGGAATCTTTCGCCAGGCATTGAAATGTGCTAGAAAAGCTCTTTCTAGCTGTCGAAAAGAATTGATGCTTCGCGATGGCAGCCACGAGTACCAAGCCCGCGCTGCCTTCCGAAGAGTGGCTGGAAAAGCGATACAGAGGAGAGAATCAGTCGCTCCCTGGACCTGCATGAGAACCTTATAGCTTTCCAAGTGGTCCAGGGGATCGGTAGTACCATCATAAGGGTCCAATTGGGGTAAACGGAACCAAATGGATATTGGCTCCTCCATTATGCGGCGGGATAAGGGAGGACGGCTGTCATAGTCTGCCTCCATCGCATTAGTAGCTTGCGGCTGAGCTCCTTCAGCCGCTGATTATATTCCTCAAGACGTCGCTCAGCTTGACGAGCGGCGCATCCGTCAAAGGACCCTTCTCGTGATGATCCAAGGACAAGGATGGGTTGTGCTGGTAACGATGTCCTCGTTCGGTCTCCCTCCCCTGCCACCTCCTGCAGGAGCTGTTTGAACGACGGGAAGGAGACCGGGGCCTCTTGGAGGCCTTCCGACGGCGACGCTTGAGGGAGAGGGGTCGGCGGGGAGCCTTCCGGCGGGAAACTCTCCCACGGGTAGATTGTTGACTAGGAGGAGCAACCCCCGCCTCCAGGGAAGGAGGCCGGAGGCCTTGTTGTGAAGCCACCATCTGTTGCTGCAGGTGCTGGACCGCTGCTACTAGTGAATGGACTTGCATAGCCAGGGCATCAACCCGGTCACTCTGAGATGACGATGGCGGGACCGAGAAAGGGACCGGAGGGCCGGGAAGCTGGCTTCTGGCTGCTCCGGCTCTTCATACTGCCCTCCAGGGCCCCTAGGCGAAACTTCTTAAGCGCGTGTCACCACTATCTTGTCGAGCAATAGAGGAAAGTAGAGGCCTGTAGCCTTGGGGCCCCGAACTCTGCTTTCATGCTTCCCCCTTCCTGGCGCGCCAATCTGTTGTCGCCAAAGCACGTCTTTCAAACGTCGGGTGACGAAGGAGACATGAACCTCTCTTCTCCGATGAAGTTCCTGCAAGAAAGTCCTCAGTGGCCGGGGGATTCCGGCGAGGACCCTCCGACGGTTAAGTTAGCGCTTTGGGAAAACAGTAATCAAAAGTTCTCGTTCTGAAAGAAACCCAACCTCCCTTTTTATACTTACACCCACATTCTTCCCTTTGCATGTTTTCGGGAAGTGGTGGCCATGCATGCAATAGTGGATCTAGCCACGTTCGAAACATCCTATCATCCGTAATCGTTGGGAATTAGTGGCCCACGTGGCAGCTGCAGAAAGCTTAGTGGGCTACCTGGCAGTTGCTGGGAGCTAATAGGCCACGTGGATGGGAGCCCGGGAAGTCCAAGGCCGAGGGGGACCCTGCAAGTCCGAGGCCGAGAGGGACCTTGCAGGCCCGAGGCCGAGGGGGACCCCTCGTTAGGTCCTCACCTCGTTAGCTTTAACGGAGCCTGATCAACCACATCACTTCATATAATAAATTATCATTTACAGACTTGATCGTGACTTTCCATGTGTCCTTTGTAGAGTATTCGCCAACTTTGTCTCTTTTTTAAGCATACAAGCACAACTTGGTGCCTCCTCTATGAATATATTTTGTCATTTTGGATGTGCTTCTGAGATACAGGATGTTGCCTTGATGATGTATATACGTATGTATTCCCTCTGTTTACTATTACTAAGAAAATACGTTCTTATCATGGCCCATAAACTTTTTTCTCTCTGTTGGAACTTAGCTACCGTCATATTGTCTGAAAGAGTTTTGGATGCTCATGGACATGATTTTGAACCCTGTATGCAGCTTGCAACTTTGCATGGTGAGAATCTAATTGTTTTAATTGGCATAAACAGGAAAATCTCCATACTCTTTTCTCTTTCTTTTTTCTCTTACTTAGAAGGATTTGCTGACTTGGATTATTCTAAGGACACACATTTGGTGCCCATCTGTTCTGATACTTCGACGCTTTTATCCAAGTGTGCTTGCTTTCTTAGGTAGAATGAACTTATCAAGAAAAGGGACGAACTAATTTTGTGATATTTTATGCAGTTGGCAGTGGAACTGGCAAGTGCTTCCATGTAGTGATTTATAGCTTAATTTATCCCCAGCGATGCAACTTATGTTGATTATGATAATAATAATGTTGGTTGATCCTGGCACGCCCCCAATTAGAATAACTTGGACCTAATACGTTTGCTCCATATTATTATAGATTGTACCGTCTTTTCTATAAACTTTTAATTCAATGAGATGAGAAAACTAGTCTGCACTGTTAAAACGGATCCACCTATGTGGTTGCAAAATCAGACATCATCATAAAGTGAGACATATTCTCCTTATGTCACTGCAGATGCCAGATGCCCATAAATGTGTTTCAATTGTGCATCATTTTTGTGTTGGCAAAATCACAGGACGGCTTCAATTTACAGATGCGTCCTTGGTTGTGAAACATCTTGAACAAAAATCAACCTACCTGTCAGATTTAATGAATACATGTGTGTAGGAAACATTTCTTTCTCCAGCTGCTCATGATTGTCTGCCATGCTTATCCATCATGTAAAATTATGGCATGAATCAATGAGCCTTTAACTTGTTTCCTTTTGTCTTTAACTTGTTTTCCTTTTAATATTTATGCTAAATCCAGAAATGTTAAAGTAAAAAAATGTTGGTTGCATTCACCATTTGTTTTTCACAGCATTATTTCTCTGATAGAGAGCTGTGGCTTGGCGATTTACATTGGTGTTCTTAAAGTACCTAAACTTGGAAATCAAAAACAACAAGAACACGTGATTTGCTCATATTTCTGTACTTATGCTTTCAGTTGTCACTCCTTTGATATAAATGATGGTTCCAATCAAAAATCCCTTTGATCAAGTTTACCCCTGGCTAAGATATTCAATACATCTATAAAAAAAATTTCATCTAAATATGGCTTCATAACCAATAAATGATTTCATATCTGTAAGGTGAAAAAAAAAGAATGCAGAAACTTATCTACTGAATCTGTGGTAAAGCCTCAGGGCAAAACCTAGAAGAGCTGGAGTTTCCTTCTATTCTAAAATGCCACAAGTTTCCCTTAGAAGAAACCACATTTTCCTGACATAAAAACTCCCAGGAGTACCACTTCTCAATCATTCGATGTATGTCATGGACAAACACATCTGTTGTCTTGCCAGCTCTTGCAATCATGGCAGCTGTGTAGATTGCCCCCATCCTCCCTGGTGCTTCTGGTTGATCTCCTTTTGGTCCATCAATCACAACTACATCCCATTTTCTCTTGCACACTACCTCTGGCAGCCCAGTTAGTGCTAGCTTGCAACGTGATTCATGGAGGAGACCTGCTTGTGGTGCGCAGGCAGGGGTTGCTCTAGCATGTTGAAGTAGCTCATATGCTTCACTAGATTTTTCATGGTATTTAACCAAGTAGACTTGCATGCCTTTGATTTTTCGTGTTATGAGCTTTTCAAAGTCATCTTCTAGAAAGATAGTAGTACCTTCAGTATTCAACATGGCAAGGTCAAGGAATTGTGCTTTAAGACCGAAAAAGAGGAGGTTGCAGGGGGCTCTGAGGGTTATAAGATTTGTGAGGAGCTGGTACTCTTTTAAGCTGAGGATGTCTTCAGCAGGGGCCTTGGCATAAGGTTTCATCATTTGAAATATGTGAGGAAGGCGTTTCAGAGGTATAGGATTTGTAGAAGTGCATGGATTTGAAGGAACTGGGGAAGCAGATAGGATAGGGAAGGAGTAATGTTGGTAAATCTGAAGAGTCTGAGGAAGGAAATGGTTGAGAAAATAAGGAAAAGGATGCAGATGAGATTCTTCAATGACATTTTCTTCTCTTTCCTCTCTTACTCTCTCATTTCCCGCTGTAGCTGCTGCTGATCTTTTGTATCTGCAATGTTTCTGAGGAAGCTCTACTGGTCTTGAATATGGCTGTGAGTCATGGAGAAGATGGCAAAGGAAAAATCAGATAGCCCTAAAGTTGGTTCTCTTTCTACTCTTGTCCTCATTTCTTCTGCCTACTGTGGTGGGTGTGGTGGTAGCCTATTGAATTTCTTGAAAGCTAAGAGAGTTGGTTGCTCCTGTTTAAAGATACTTTCTTGAATGGGGGCAAACAGCAAACGATTGGCATCCTGAATGTTTTTCTTCCAGAATAACAACATGTTAGGTGCTTAATAAGTCAGGTTTGTTGAGCAGTCGAGTGAATATGAAGAAAGCTACAAGAGTAGCTGCTGAGCAACAGTCAGATCAACTTTGTGACTCCTTTCCAGAAGTTAAAGGTGACACAGGTGGCTTGGCAATGACACAGGTGGGATCGTTTTCTAGCAAATCCTTTTTCAATTGGTCAATTGGATAATGTTTTTTTTTTTTTTTTTTCCTATATGCCAAACTCATTTGTAAAAGCCTGAGTTTAAATTCTTATTTCAGATGACTCATTTAGACAAGGGGATCCAGCTGATTGTACCAACTGCAAAAAGCTTTGCAAAGATTACTCCATTCAAGGGCCCTATTTTAATCATTTCTCCTTTATTGAATTGTATGGCTCTTCATTTATTTCTTTTATCATTCACTGGCCGTAATATCCTGGGATGATGCCCATAGGAGACCAAATTTGTAGGGACCCATTGCTCACCATCCCTTTTGTCAAACTATTTTTTGCATGGGGTGGTGATGTTCAAGCATCAACCTCACTATAGCCGTCTTTACAACTTGAGCTGATGGGGCATAATACATGGCCGCATATATTGCAATTGATCATATGAAATCTTGTCTTTAACAGGCTAACATTTTCATCACTTACTGAGGAAAAATCCATTTTGCACACAATGCCAGCAAACGTACTTTGATCAGATGATAGCAGTTGCCTGCAGCTTGTGTAGCATGAGTTCTACAGATGCAGATTGAGTTTTTTTTGGAGTAAAAATATACTAGATCACTCCTGATTCAATTAATATCTGGAGCTGACTTTATTGGTTTCTACATCGATTCCAATTGCATTTGGTTCATGATCATGTTTTAAGTTTGTTGAATGATCATATGCCAGATGCCACATGGGAGTGCTGGAAAACTACTTCCAGCCTTGGTTGTTTGAAGGCATCCACTGGCTAATGAGGAGGGATACTTCATACAACAGAGTTTGGAATAATTCTTCTCTAGATAGGACCCTCAAAGCTCCAGATTATATCATGTACTATGTAGAATGGCTAGAATTTATATATTGTATTTAGTCTAATGTGCAAGCTAAGCCATTATCAAATTGCTGTCCCTTAACCAATGGACGTGTTCAACAGCCGCAAGCATGCCTTTTCTTTGATCATCTCGTGGTGTTTGACTTAAACCAGTCTGCCTAAATAATACCAGAAGATAGGTGATGAGCTGGCCTTCAGTAGTTTAACACTGATCAGACTGGGTCTCCGTTGTGCTGGCCTTCGCTGGATTGGACCGTGCGAAGGTGTGGCACGAGGCATCGCTTTCACGTGTTGTGAATTGCTTTGATGTGGTCCAAAACTGGAGCTATTTGTAGCTTGGTAAAGTCGATCATGACCTTGTCATTGCTTCAGGACACCCCACCAAGTATTGGCCATGGTGGCCCCGGCCACCATCATGATTGTGACTCAATTCTCAATCTAATGACTGTGATCATGGCACACACGGGGAATCAAAGATCAACAGCCAATCAATCTAGCCCTTCAAGGAAGCTAAGAAGGAGAAGACACCCAATTAAGGTCCAAATCCTTTCCCTACCGCATCTGAAACTTGGCTTGGGACAGAAAATTGGCATAACACAACAGGGCAGGAAAGGAGTTCACGTTTGTCCTTACGGTTGATGCAACGTTTACATTTGATTCTTAGCCTCGTCTCACCATTTTCTCACGGCTACTTTCTACTGGCTCCCAAGTCTGGTCGTTCTCTCTCTTCAATTTTGAGTGGGTCAAACGGTCCCCATCCGTTCAAACTTTTTAATTTCTTTGCTGACATGCCCCCTGGCGTTGCAATTTCACCACCTTCTACAAGTCTTCCACTTTTTTTATTCTGTTTGGATTGGATTGGATTGGATTGGATTGGAAGGTGTAGAAATCTTGTCCAAATTTAAGCCAAAGCCTTACCCAATCACCCATCCCTCCATTAGCTAACTTGAAGCCTAAGCAATGGTATTTATCCTATTATTGGGATTGGGGAATATGTGCACTTCCCCAGTGGAAGCTGCCCAAGTTATTGTTAGTCCGAAGATTGCTGATTTATTATTTTTGTGCTCCGGAGTTTTTCTGGTGCAGTAGATTGGTGTCGTCATGGACGGTGAAGCCGTTTAATTTCCCTTCTGCTCTCCTCTAATATATTTATGGTCACAACCTGCAGCACTCCAACTTGGATCAACATCTTATAGGGGAGAGCTTTTTTGGTGGGTATGGGTTGGTCTTTCCATCAAACAAGCCTTTGTTAACCTCTTTCCATCAAACAAATTCCTTGGTTTCCTTGGTACCTGAGCGAAAGAGTAATCAGGAGATACGGTTGAAGAACAGATTGTTCTCCAGATGGAACATAAGGTATGTTCTTATATATTTCAAGCAAAAAAATTCAATCTTTAGATCTGTATGTATGCAGAATATCATTAATATGCTTTGCCTGCAGTCTTTGGTTGGAGAGGAAAATGAAGAAGCAAAATTTAGTTCGACACCCAGATCACCACTCCAAAACCAAAGACCAAACAGCATGGTAATCAAGGTAAGTTCCTCTCTTTATCTTCTCTTTTCCTCTGAAGTATGGCTATTTGATATCTGATTTATGTTGCAATCTGATTATGGATAAAAAAAAACAACAGAAAGTATGTCGGCGAGAAAACATCCCTCCCCACATAGTTGCTGAGGCCATATCAACACTCCATGGATTGGATCTAAGATGGTCAGGACCCATAACTCCATGTGAGATGGAATATGTGAGCAAGTATGTCCATGCCAAGTACCCACAGTACTCGCAAGGCCTCGTTGAGGAAGGAGATAAGACTGACCTCTACTCAAGGTATTATATCAATGCAAGGGAAGGAGGACCAAGAAATCATTCCCATTCCCCTTGCATGCAAAGCAACCTCCCTGACCTTGACAAGACTCGATTGGAAGCTTCAAGGCTTCTAGACATCCTCACCAGGAAGTCCTCTTTCCCTGGAAGTTTTGTGTCAATCCCAGAGGTCCAAGCCCGTAACCGTGTCCTCAAGCACTGTGGCCTGCCTGACAAGGAATACCTTGTGCTCTTCACTCCCAGTTATAAGAATGCCATGATGTTGGTGGGGGAAAGCTTCCCTTTCTTCAGGCACAATTTCTACTTGACCATCATCGATGATGAGGTGGACTCTATAAGGGAGTTTGCAACGTATAAGGAATCAAAGGTGATCACACCTCCTGAGACTTGGTTGGATCTCAGGATCAAAGGATCACAACTGAGCCAATCTTTCAGGAGGAAGTGCAGGCATAGCCCCAAGGGGCTCTTCTCCTACCCTGCTGAGGTGAGAGGGACCAGGTACTCTATGCATTGGGTCTTGGAGGCGCACAGGTATTCATGGCACGTGCTTCTTGATGCTACTGCACTCGTCGTTGGAAAGGATTGGTTGAACCTTGCGCTCTATAGGCCAGATTTTGTGCTCTGTACTCTTGATAACACACATGCTCACCCTTCCAAGATCACTTGTTTATTGGTGAGGAGGAAATCCTTTGATACTTCAGCCTCAGCTTCAATCTAACTTGCCTGTTTCAGTGTTAGATTGGCTGCATTTTATGTACTTTTATTTGCTTCAATTTGATATGGGATTCCTGTGTATTAACTCAACATCATGCTTGGTGTTAGGAGGAAACCTACAACTTCTCAGAGTTCAACATTGGGACATTAACAATATGAATATGAAACAAATATAAGAAAAGAAAAGCTAACAATTCATGTCTACCGGTAAGGTACTCATGTAGATTCCCTTATGTATGGGGGTGATGCTGGAACTCTTTTAATTATCAAAAGCATGTATATTGGCACTGCTAGAGTTTGAGTCCAATTAGTTAGGCGCCCATGATGGGTTAATCCAATCTAATCAAATCAACCAGGCCTGACAAAGCCTGGATACCTCTTTTTCTAATTTCTCAATGTAGTTTATGGGAGTAGCGAGGAGGAGAAACGAACCTGAAGGAGGGGACGTACTCAGAAAAATTTATCTGTGACAAGACTTGATGGATCTCTCATTCTTGCGCAGAGAGAAGACAAGGCAAGATAGGTGAACGGGGTATTTGAGTTGTGGAACAGTAGACTTGGTTCTTGTAACCAAGTCTCCGATCATTGAAAAATGGAAGGAGTTCATATGACCAGAGCATTTCACGTAATTTCAACCCTAGATTCTCGAGGAGGCACGTGGTCTCAATGCCACAATCCCATGCTAGACTATCAAGAAAAACCTCCCTCTTTTCTATTATTAAGAAATTTTGAAAGAGTTAAAGTGGGCAAAGGATTGTTGCATTAAGAATGGGATCACATGAACCTTTGCAATAGCTTAGTTTTAGAATTCGAGGAGCACAAAGCATATGAGCTTTGATACTAGTAAGAGAGAACTTGTTATTGGTGTCCCTAGTACTAATACTGAAAACAATGTGATGATGTTCATTAAATCATATGAAAATATCGATAAATCTCATTTTGGGTGAGAGTTCTATGGTGACTTCAATTAAGAAGAAAAATGGCTGGAAAGAATTATGATTCCTAGGGTCGTAAAATTCTGTATCTCTTGGAAGAGTAAGATTATACAACTAATAGTGGAACCTCAGCTAGGAGCCAGTGTAGCATAGATGGGATATGGAAGCATATCAAGCCTATATATAAAAGGATTATGTTGCTCTCATTTTATTGTTAAGCAGCATGAGAAATGATATTATGCTGCGTTTTGACAAGCATTGCATAGCCTTAACAGTGGGATGTTGTCAAGTTACAGTATGAAGGAACTTTCACTTCAAGGTAGCTCCACTTCACTTTAAAATTTAATGGCTATAAGAAATACCCAGGTTATTTTAGGAGGAAGCATCTTAAAGTTGATAAGTAAGTTAAGGGCTATGAGCTATGAATTGATTGCTGAGCAATAGGTTTAGGTTATCATTCGGTCACTGCCAAGTTCGTAAGAAGATATGATGGTTAATCTCACTCATAAAGGCAACATCGAGACTTTTGATGATGTTGCCTATCATGTGGAGCTAAAGAGGATCTTTTTCTTAGTGATAAGACTTCCGAATAAGTTTATTTGGTAGAATTTAACGCAGGGCTTTAGGTCCTAGGCTTAATTAATTAAGAAGGATAGAGAGGCTATGTTAATTCCCAAGATAGCCCAGTGCAAGAGATGAATGTGTAAAGGCAAGAAGGACAAGGTAAAGATGACTTGTTATAGCTATGGTCGGTTAAGCTACTTTATTCAAGAATGCTTTAAGGTGAAGATTCAATAGTAACAAATTATATAGCAAAGGATCAAACATCTTTTATAGAATATCCTAGAATATATGTAGGGTGCAGATTAATTTATAGGGAAAAAAATACTAGTGTAGAAGTCCAAGGCAAGGCACTAGCACTTACAAACTAGTGTTATGAGATGGATGCATCTTATATCTCCATGATATGCTTTATGCATCCAATATTTGATGAAATTTGTTCTTTATTTCTATCCTTGTCAGCTTGAGCTTTTAGAATTGTATTTGCTAAAAGTTGTGTTAAATTGTATTTGGGAAATGTGTACTATGGTTGTCGCTAGATGTCAAATAATTTTATGGTCTTGAATATCATTAATGATTTATATAATCATGGATCTAATGTTACTCTTTCTAATGATTGTGTGTCATGGCATGCTGGACTATGTTACATTAGGTAAGAAAGAAAAAAAAGATTGGCTAGAGGATTTTGAGGCCCACTCATTAAAGTTGACTTATCTGTTTGCAAACATTGTTTAGTAGGAAAAGCAACTATAAAACTATTTGGAAAAGAAACTAAAGTCACAACACATACTTCTATAACTTATCATTAAGACATCTATGGCTCAATGAATGTAAGAGTGAGGCATGGTGCCCTGTATTTCATCACTTGTATAAATGATTTTATATACTATGGACATATATTTGATCTCCCATAAGTCAAAAGCATTAGACTACTTTAGATGTTTCTTAAGATTGGTTAAAGGTTAATTAGATAAGGGTATTAAAGCTCTTACAACTAGATATGGCCATGAATATCTATTGGAATAATTCAGAGAATGGTGTGATTAAAAAGAAATAACTAAACAACTAACTATTCCTATGACTCCGAAACAAAATGTGTTGCAGAGTATACGAACAGAAATCTTTTTAGACATGGTTAGACCAATGTTGATTGTTGCCTACATCTTCAACCATGTGCCCTCTCAGTACAAATCTTCGACCCCACATGAGATTTAGTTTGGCAAAAAGTCTGATTTGGATAATTTGTAGCTATGGGAAATCTATGGTTTATATTCACACATCTCTGATTTGGATAACCTATATGGGAATCTACGGTTTATATTCACATATCTCCCTATAAATATGGAAAGTTAGGCTCTATAAGGAATAAACTGTATCTTTATTAGATAGTTTGAGAATTTTAGGGCTATGTATTTATTGATGAACAAACTGATGGAAGTATAAGAGTGATCGAGTCACAAAATGCCATCTTTTTAAAGGAATATTTCTCTAGAAAAAATGGGGTCATCAAAGACTTTCAATTTTATATGGAAGATCCAGATTTTAGCACATTTAATGGACTAGTAGAGGAACAAGATATGACTCCTAAGCTTTCTAAGATGAGTGGGAGCAATGTGCTTAGTAGATCAGCTCGAAGGAAGCATGACCAGGTACACCCTCAACCACATAAAAGTTTTTGCGATAAATTTCTTATCAGCGATTTCAAATCAAAAGAACGAAATATATGGTAACTCCAGTTGACAATAAGGAGCCAAAGACTATGCAAAAGAAAATTGAGTTTTTAAAGATAAACCATGTATGGGATTTGGTTAGATACAAGACTGATATATCCATTGAAAGGTATAAGGCTCACCTCATGGCTAAAGGTTATACCCAAAAGAAGGGAATCGATGATGAGAAGATTTTTTTTTTTTTTTCATTATGAGATTTGCATTGATTTGCCTCATTTTAACTATTGTTTTGCATATGGATCTAGTATTCTATTAGATATATGTTAAGACTGCATTTCTTATTAGAGAACTAGATGAAAAGACCTATAGGGATCAATTTATTGGTTTTATAGTTGAAGATTAGGAGTGCAAAGTATGCAAGCTCCATCAATCTATCATTGGACTTAAGCAAACATCCATATAATAGAACCTTAAATTTCATCAAGCCATCTTAATAGATGGATTTATGATGATGGAAGAGGTCCATTATATGTATGTCAAACGGTCCAAAGGTAGCATGCTGCGATATTTTGTTTGAATATAAACGGCACTCTATTAGTTGGAAATGATAAAGAGTTGATAAATGCCATAAAGAGGTGGCTTTCCTTAAATTTTGAAATGAAGGATATGGATAAAGTTAGCTATGTGCTCGATGTCAATATCAAAAGGGATTAACCTAAGAGACTTCTTAATTTGTCTTATAAGGTTTGTAGCAAGAATGCTTGAGTGATACCAGATATACAACTATAAACTTTTAGATACTCCATCAATAAAAAGGTGAGCTTTAAGTCTTGATATGGAACCAAAGACTCTAGAAAGGGTACATATGATGACTACAGTCCTTACCCTAGTACAAATATTGAATATAGTCAAAACCCTTATGTATGCAATAATGTATATGTAGCCTGATATATGCTATGCTATTAGGCTCGTTAGCCATTATTAGGCAAACCTAGGATTTGTACATTGGAGAGCATAAAAAAAATATTGAAGTATTTCAGAAGAACATTTGTTTATATGCTATGTTATCAAGGAAAGGATTTGCGCTGGTAGCTTACTTTGATACTAATTGAGGAGCCGACCTAATGAGCACAAATCAATGTTAGGGTATGCTTTTTTAATAATAACGCCATATGTTGGAGTAGTAAGAAATAATCCTGTATAACTTTGTCCACCATGAATGTTTAATGGATAATATGTTTCTCTACAATCTAGGAAGCTGTTTGATTTAAGAGATTCCTAAAGGATCCTAGTATTGTCACACATGCATTAAATTTTATGATAATCTATTGCAATAGTATGGCTACACTGGCTTATGCCAAGTATCTTAAATATTATGATAGGACCGCACGCATCCAGGTAAGGTACCATTTCATCAAAGACATTATGACATTAGAAGGAAGTGGTCCTAAATCGCATCCCTATGAGCTAGATGGTTATAAATCTCTAAGGTTGCATAGGTGTGAGAATGTGATATTGACTACTGTGAATTCACATATTGTTGTTTTCTCTGTCAATATATTTGATGGGCTTTATTAGCTACTTTTATTGATGTTGATTTCTTTTGGGCATAATATATGAGTTGCACCTAGCATAATAAGTATATTAATAGGCTAAAATTGTCTTAGTTATATGGGTAATCACCTCTAGCGCTAAGAGGATGAGTAGAGATGAGACATATTTCTTTTGGGCATAATAAGGCGCTAAGAGATAAGAGAGTGGACTTAGTCTAATTTATAAATAGCTTGCCTTGATGAGGATCAAGATGAGGTTATTTATATGACATGGATGTCTCTCCTTTATCCCTGAAGCCTATAGAAAGCCAGGTGTGAGATCTTTATCAGGCATTGTTGATGGTGAGCAGATAAAAAAAACTCAAGTTAGTCACTTGAGATGTGACTGAACTACGACGTCTATGAGTAAAGATATACACTTTGAAGCATAGAGTAGAGTAACTCCACTGTAGCAGGCATTTTATATTACGTGTTTAGCAACCCTTTAGGAAATGAGTGAATGGATCCATGCTTCTTCATAATCTGAGTCTTGAAGTTCATACCTTTGGTCTCAATAGCACCCCATATGACTTTTGACTATGTCATGAAGCGAAGAGTTAGCATTTGCTACTTTAGTGTATTACCTATGGTCATGAATGATATGACCTAAGGCACATTACTGGGAAAGGGGTTAACTCAGATCCTAATGATATGAGGGCAAAAGAAAGATGAATTTGGAATTACACTACTCGTATTCATGGACTAGTTAATTATATCGCTTTAATGAGCTTGGACATAATTATAAATATATGTGAAGTTAAAGAGGGTTTAAGCATGAATCTCTTAAGGGATTGAGAGATACTCGATTCGGTGTAACTAAATGAGTCAGGTATAGTGATACATCATGTTTTTCCTTATTTTGTTTTGAGATGATGTCTCTATTCTGACTGTAATTGGTTTCTAGTTTGGAGCTCACAACTATAGGTTATAGTAACACGACTCATGTCTCTGTATGGACTCAAGATTTGAATTCCGTTCATCATGTGTGAGCAGGAGATGTTAGCGATTCAGTCCAAGTTGGGTGCCCATGATGGGCTAACCCAACATAACCCAATCAACTAGGCCTAACGAAGCATGAATGCCATTTTTAAAAAAACTTTCTAATGCAATTTCTAGGAGTAGCAGGAGGAGGAGAAACAAACCTAAAGAAAGGGATGTGCTCAAAAAAAAAAAATCTTCATGAGAAACTCTTGGATCTTCAATTCTTGCACAGAGAGGAGAAGAGGCAAGATTTGTGAAAGAGGGCATCTTGAGTTCTAGAACAGTAGACTTAGATCTCACAACCAAATCTCTGATCATTGAAGGACGAAAGGAGTTGATCCGGCCAGTAGCAGTTTACATAATTTCAACCCCAGATCCTGAAGGAGGTATGTGGTCTTAATCCCACGCATGTTTCCCAACAAGCACAAACTTGAGAGGAAACAAAGGTATAAGTTTTGTAGCAGATAAATTCTATTGCTATTTTCTTTTAGCCTTATTTGACAAATGGAGAAGTGATTCTTGAGAATGTATTTCTTAGGAAGAATTTTTTTGCATGCACATTTGGATGGATGTGAGAAAGAAACCTGGGAAATAGTTTTTCCTAACCTAGTCATATTTAGCTAGCATTCCTGTTTCCTAAGAAGCGATTCATTTCTAATCAAGAAAATTTCTTTCATTATCTTGGTTGTTGGATGTTGCCTTCTTTATTACTTGCCAGTTTAAATTTTGACAAGATTTGGTTCCCCGAATTGGTGAGACTATATATATTTGGCTTTTCTATGATCATGCGGTGTGAATTTTAAAATAAGATAAGCTACTGATTTAATTGATGCAAACAGAGCAAGATATATTGTTGTTGGTACCAAAAAAAAAAGAATAATTTTCCAGGATGCTGGGAGTTTCATTATGCTCCTCCCTATAAACAACACTCTGCTGTAACTAGAAGATATGTGATTTTCATAGATAACGATGCCTTCCATTTTCTCATTAGCTGGACAACAAGAGAGAAGCATCAACATCCTAGCATATACAACCGTTGAACTAATCTAGAAAATCAAATTAGAGGAACTGCTCTATAAACATTGAAGGCCATGTCTGAAACTCAACCTTTTCTTTTTAAACTTTCATGAGAGTCAATAATATACCCTTAGGGAAAGCATGTATAACCAACTCCATAGCAGATCACACGATATTTCTATGGATGATGCTTTAGAAGTTGGATCTACCAGAAACAGTGGCCCAGGCATCATGACACCTCAAATCTGTCATCAGGTGTTTTGCCATCAACTTATCAGTGACCAGCCACCAGCAGTAAGAAAAATCAGAACCTTTATGCCACAATTGTAAATCTGAGAGCTATGGATCCTTTGAAACCTGCAATTCCAGGCAGCAATTTCGCCACCTTTGGTGCTGAAAATATGCAACAGGAACTAAGAACATAATTTTGCAGCGGTTAGGTAGATAGAATGCTGAAAATTCAACATTATCTTTATGACAATACAGAATAAGCAAACAAGATGGCCTTAAACCATGTGTCCACATGATATCTTATAGCCTCCAATTCTCACTCAGTAGATGTCATGTTCATTCTTGAGACAATGACAAGGATTAACAATTTTTCATATTAGAAATTATCAAGTCACCTAGTTAAACTGCATTAAGAACCATATGAAGGTTATATGAGTGACAAGAATGATGGCAATAGTCAGAAATGATACTTCCGGCACTTTGTCCATCCCAACCCTGCAATCATGTTTTCAAGTCACAAATTGGAACTGTCAACAGCTTCTTTGTCAGCACCTCATGAAATCTGAAAGTGTATCAGTTTCATTGCTCATGCTTGGATATGCTGATCAATAAAATCTAAGCTACAATCCTAGGATGTGGATCTTAAAAAAGATTGCAATAATAAAAGATGAGTTTTTCCCCTTCTTTTCCGATAATAAAAGGGCAAGTTCTGGGTTTTGGTGTTGAAGATAGGCAACAGGAGGGGAATTTCTATTTGCACAGCCTAAATTACGCAGTACACCCTCCCCCACATTTAAAAAAAAAATTCTTAAACTACCCTCCTTTTTTCTCTCCACCCCCGCCCCCTGTCCCCTAAACATCTCCTCTCCGGTACCATCCCCTTCCCCTCTCCGGCACCACCCCTCCCTCCTATCTCCTCCCCCTTCCCCCTCCCACTCCTCGGCACCTACTTTCTCTCGACATCCTTTCCTGGCTTTTCGGCATCGGCCCTCTAGCCCCTAGCGCCCCCCTCCCTTTCGGCACGTTCGGCCAAACAAGACCGAACGGTCTTGTTTGATCGAACGAAGGGCCTTTGTTCAGTCATGCCTTCCGTTCGGTCAAATATGGCCGAACGAAGGCCCTCCGTTCGGTCAAACATGACGGAACGAAGGCCCTTCGTTCGGTCCTGTTTGACCGAACGGTGCCCCGGAAGGGAGGGGGCGCTGGAGACCGGAGAGGGCCGGTGCCGGAGAGCTGGGGGCGCTGGGAAAAGCAAGTGCCGGGGAGTGAGAGAAGGGTGCTGAAAAAGGGGGAGGAGATGGGAGGGAGGGGGACGGTGCTGGGAAGGAAGAAGGGGGCGGTGTGAAGAGGAGACGGGTCGGATGAAGGGGGCGGTGTGAAGAGGAGACGGGCTGGGGGGCATTGCTGGGAGAGGAGGAGATGGGGGCGGCGCCAGAAGGGATGGGGGAGGAGACGGGAGTGGAGGGTGTGGAGAAAAAGGGGGAGGGTAGTTTAGAATTTTTTTTAAAAAAATGACGGGGGGTGTGGAGAGCAATTTGGGCGATGCAAATAGAAATTCCTCAATAGGAGTTAAGAATGCAATTTTGTAATTGTAAGGCAGATACAATTTTACGATCCTATATTAATGTCCTAATTTTTCAAGATGCAAAATACAATCAAATAATTCAAATGACAAAGTAGCTTTCACGTGGCACGTCTCATTTCAGGTAACAATTATACTACAAGAATCATCCAAAGGTAATTAGCTATCCAAATATAAGAATCTCCGGTCAAAATAATACTTAAAATTAATAATGCAGATAATATAAATGCAATATATCTATTAAAGGTACAGATTCCTTTCGTACCTCAATCTAAAGAGAGACGCACCACCACAGTAGTAAGGATCTCTAAACCAGCTATCAAAACTAATACATCTTCTCTCTTACTCGATATATGTTTGTTCTCTAATTTTGAACATTTCTTTAATAACCTTAAATTAATTTCATCCCCTAGCCATGAGTAGAGGATCATAGCGAACAAAAAAGTCGCATGCTCCTTCGGATCTATATCGGGCACAGCAAAGAATCTCCTTCCAATGTTCTCACTCGTCCATGATGTGCAAAGCCTTACAGCTTGATCATAGAAGCAATGTCTCTTTGTAACATCAACTTCTACTGATCCAGTGTAAAGGGAAGAGGAACTTATGTTGGCATAAGGTGAAGCCACGTAAGAATTGCACAATTACACATTATTTAGTTATAATCTTTCCAAGTTAGCATCCAAACAAAAATGCATATAAAAGTATACACATAGATATAAAAAGTAAGTACTCATGTCCAACGTCCCAAAAGAAACTTTATAAAAGGCTAACAGTGCATATAATATAGAAAACTGAAACAAAACATTTCAAACTACATATAGATAGCTCCAATATAAACCAAACAATGTATAAATAAACGAAATATAAATCTATAATAATATGATATCCATTCACCAAAACATGAAATCAAATATGGGATCAATGGGTGACATCCACTCTAATCATTATTTGATAGGCAAAGTGTAAGGACATAAGCAGTCCTATAGTTAGCTAGAAGACATCTTATTGAGGGAGGCTTGGCATCATCATGTCAGTCGTCACTGTCATCCTTCTTCCTCTACCGTCTAACTTATGCTTGAAACAAGCAACAAGTGTCACAACATAATCTTTAACAACAACCATGATGTTTATAGAGAAAACCAGTTGATGTCTGAACCAACTATTGCGAAAAATCTCTAAATCTGTACCAAAAATCAGCCACCAAAGAGAGAATAGGGCAGCCACTTGATCCCACGCAAGAGAGAGAAAGAATTCCCAAGAGAAAGGATGCCTAGGAGAGAGAAACTTGAGGCACAAGTTAAAAAGAGGAAGGACATCTAGAGAGAGAAAGAGGCATCCTAAGACCTCATGTCTCTTCCTTTCTTAGAAAAGAAACCACTATACGCTAGGAGAGATAACAACCCACCTAGAGAAAAAAAATGGATGCGAGAAAAAAATCATCTAGAGAGAGAAAGTCAGCCAAGAGTGTTCCGTTCATCCTCTCGGTCATTCCATTCTTTTGACGAGTTTCCTTTATTGAGAAGTGCCTTTTGATGCCCCACTCACAAAAGCTGTGGAACTCTTTGCTGGTGTATTCCCAGCCATTGTCTGACATCAGACACTTTATACTGCAATCATGTTCTTTCTCCATCTAAGCCTTCCAAACTTTGAATCTAGTAAAGACTTCTGATTTCTTTCTCATGAAGTAGAACTAAACCTTTCTTGAGAAATCATCTATCAAGGTCAAGAAGTATCTTGCCCATTTCTAGCTGAAACTAGAGCTGGTCCCCATACATTTGTGTACCAGTTCCAGAGGTACTGCACTTCTGACTGTGAATTGAACTCTCTTCTGCTTTCCCATCTGACATGGCTCATAAATCTTTATATCATCACCACTTAGGTCTAGAATCAACCCCCTCTTTGCTTAGTTCCTTCAACCCCCTATCTCCTATGTGTCCTAAGCGGTAGCGCCACTTCCTGTACATATTTCGAGGATCTTGTGCCACAGCTGTTGCCTCAGATCTTCCGGTCACCACTGATCCCTCCATCTTGTAGAGGTTATTCTCTAGCCTTCTCCCTCTATTCACCACCATTGCTCTATTGGAGATGTTTAGAACTCCACTTCTAGCATGACTGCTGAAGCGGTATCACTCCGTTCCAGATATTCCAGTGACACCAGATTTTTCTTGAGCTCTAGAACGTACATGCTTCATACTAATGAAAGTCCGTACAATCCCATCAAACATCCTCATCCTCACTGTGTCAATCCCAGCCGCCTTGCAAGGATGATCATCTCCAAGAGTCACTCCCTCCATCGACCTCGGTGTATGTGCTGAATTAAGACCGATTGGTGTGTAGTGATGTGAACAGGCTGAGTCAAGGTCCATACTTTTATGCTATGCCTGTGACTATCTGATACCACTAAAAGGCCATCCTCTACCTTCTGATTAGCAACTATACTCAGTGATTCAGATCATCCTTTTATAATGTCCAACCTCACCACATTTGAAACACTTGGATTCTCTCTTTCCTTTTCTAGACTTTAACTGTCCCTTTTGCTTACTCCTATCCCTACCTCTTTCAGACCTTTCCCTCACAAACAAACCCTCTTGTGAAACTCCTTCCTTGGTCATCCTCTTCCTCTGCTTATTCGTGCGTAGCACTGAGACTATATCCTCATAATATAAAGTCTCCTTTCCATAGAGTAGTAACGTGACCAACGGATCATGCGAAGAGGGGAGCGAACATAATAGCAACAAAGACTTGTCTTCCTCTATCTTCACCCCAACATTGAACAGTTCATTGCAGATCTGATCGAACACTTGGATGTAGGCCACCATGTCTCCACCTTCTGCTATTCGAAGGCTGTAGAGATGCTTTTCAACAATAGCTTATTGTACATATTCTTTCACATGTAGAGAGTGTGTAACTTCAACCAGAGTCCTTTGGTGGTATTCTCCTTCAGTACTAAATAGAGGGCTGAATCAACCAAATATCCTCTAATTGTTGAACACAGTTATTTCTCTAACGACATTCACTATTGATCTGGCATCCCATCTGAATGTTTTTCTAATATCGGATCCAACTCGTGCTACACCAGGAGATCCTCTATCCACACTTTTTGCATAGAAAAGCTCTTCTTCCCATCAAACTTCTCAAAATTCACCTTGATGCGGCTACCCATGGTTAGATCTAACACAAAAAATATAGCAAAAAAATTAAGAAGATAGAGAAATACGTTGATATTGGAGCCTCGCTGAAAATTTTCAGCCCTTTGGAGATCTTCAATCCTAGATCTGCTCTTCTTCCTTCTTGCAAAATTGGGCTCTGTTACCAATTATAATAGAGAAAAACCAATTGATGCCTGGACCAATTATTGTAGAAAATCCTTGGATCTGGATAAAAAATCAGCAACTAAGAGAGAGAATAGGGCAACCACTTGGTTCTGTGCAAGAGAGAGAAAAAATCCCTAAGAGAGAGGACACCTAGGAGAGAGAAACTTATGGCACAAGTTAGAGAGAGAAAGAGAGACATTTAGAGAGATAAAGAAGCATCCCAAAATCTCATGCTTCTTTCTTTCTTAGAGAGAGAAACCACCATATGCTAGAAGATATAACAGCTCGCTTGAAGAAAGAAAATCGAATGAGAGAGAAAATAACATAGAGTGAGAAAGTTAGCCAAGAGAGAAAAAACTTTTACCTCCTTGGATTCATGCATCCCCTCTTGCAAGAGAGAGAAGAGGCCTCTAGAGAGAGAACACATGAAGATGAGAGAGAAAAGCACCCTTTTGCCATAGAGAGAGAAAGTTATGAAGAGAGAGAACCGCATGTGGGGAAGAGAGAGGGGGCAACGGCTAGGGTGAGGGAAAAGAAAGAAAATAATTTTTCTTGGAAGAAAGAATCAATGCATTTCTTATATAAACCCTAGAATCTAAGGTTTAAATACATGGCCAAGTTGGCTTAACCCTAACTCAGAAAAACTTTCATGGCTAATCCGATAAGATTAAGTTAACCCCAAGCCCATGTACACTCATGCCTTAACTCAATCTCAAAACCTTTAGATTCACACACTGTTCAATACAAGTTGGCCCTCTCAAAGCTCATAGTCCAACATAGGCCTTAAGATAACCTAGAGCCCAAAATAACTTTAAAACCCTCTAGGAAAAGTCTTTGTACACCGTCTCCTATGCAGCAAATCCTACGTGGGCTGCACCATCCCTCCTTATTAGTTCACGTGGATCCCATGTGGCCTAATGCTACAGGATGGGATAGCAGGGATACGATGTTATGTTTTGATCATGATGTCCATTAATAGCCATTTAGCTTTACTTTGAAATTGGTGTATAGATGAAAATGCCCTTTTTCTTAAGTATATTTTTACCCGCCATCTTGTTTGAATTATATCTGACGAAAAACTTTTTTTGATTCTAAAACATTCTTCCTGGCGATGATGGTGTCGTGGAGCAGGAGTCTAAGGATGAGGTTGTGGTTCATGAACTTGGCGATGGCTTCCAGGAGCTCCTACCAGATGCTAGAGTAGCCCTGCATGAGGGTGTTGGTCTAGATCAGCATCACCGCCTTGGTGTACCTCGATGGAAGGGGCTCGGTGCCGATGACACTAGTATTCAGGAACTGGATGAGTTTTGTCTAGAGATCAATAGTCTTTTTGGTGCGGCGATAGCTTTGGAGGATTCATCAGCTTTGCTGCTAGCTTTTGATAATTCATCAGCTTTGGTTCATTTGTGTGCCTCAAACTCTAACTTCTTAATAGCTTTGCTGCTCAAAAAGCATTCGTTCAATTTCTCAAGGTCCTTATCATCTAGTCTAAAAAATTTTTCTAGGATGTTGTAATTTTTTTTTGCCTATATTAGAAATTTTTTTGGGATGTTGTAATGCTTTATTTTAACATTTTTTGAACGGGTGTTGTAGGTTTTCAACTGGAGTGTCATAATTTTTTTAGTCTATATCAAATTTTTTTTATGATGGTGTAATGCTTTGTCTTAATATTTTCTGAGTAAGTGTCGTAGGTTTTCAATTAGGGTATCGTAAGTTTACAACTGATGTGTCGTAGAATTTTTGAAGCCTATATCGACAATTTTTTAGGATGTTGTAAAGCTGTCTTAACATTTTCTAAACGGGTGTTGTAGGTTTTCAACTAGGGTGTTGTAAGTTTACAACTAGGTTGTCATAATTTTTTTTTTGGCTTATATCAGAAATTTTTTGGGATGTTGTAATGCTTTATCTTAACATTTTCTAAATGTATGTCGTAGGTTTTCAATTAGGGTGTCGTAAGTGTACAACTAAGGTATTGTAATTTTTTTTAGCCTATACTAGAAATTTTTTTGGGATGTTGTAATGCTTTGTTTTAATATTTTCTGAATGAGTGTTATTGGTTTCAACTAAAGTGTCATAAGTTTACAATTGGGGTGTCATAATTTTTTTAGCCTATATCAAATTTTTTTTGGGATATTGTAATGCTTTGCCTTAACATTTTCTGCATGGGTGTTGTAGGTTTTCAACTAGGGTGTCCTAAATTTACGACTGGGGTGTCGTAATTTTTTTAGCTTATATCATATTTTTTTTTGGGATGTTGTAATGCTTTGTCTTAACGTTTTCTGAATGGATGTCGTAGGGTTTCAACTAGGGTATCGTAATTTTTTCCTATATCAGAAATTTTTTGGGATGTTGAAATACTTTATCTTAACATTTTCTAAATGCATGTTATAAGCTTTCAACTAGGTTGTCGTAAGTTTACAACTAGGGTATCGTAATTTTTTTTAGCCTATACTAGAATTTTTTTTGGGATGTTGTAATGCTTTGTCATAATGTTTTCTGAATGGGTATCGTAAGTTTTCAACTAGGGTGTTGTAAGTTTACAACTAGGGTGCCATAATTTTTTTTAGCCAATATCATAAATTTTTTTGGAATGTTATAATGCTTTGTCTTAACGTTTTTGAATGTGTATCGTAGGTTTTCAACTAGGGTATTGTAAGTTTACAATTGGGGTATCGTAATTTTTTTTAAGCCTATATCAGAAATTTTTTTGGGATGTTGTAATACTTTATCTTAACGTTTTCTGAATGGGTGTTGTAGGTTTCCAACTAAGGTATCGTAAGTTTATAGCTAGGTATCGTAATTTTTTTAGCCTATATCAGAAATTTTTTTGGGATGTTGTAAAGCTTTGTCTTAACATTTTTTGAATGGATGCCATAGATTTTCAATTAGGGTGTCGTAATTTTACAACTGAGGTGCCATCATTGTTTTTTTGGCTTATATCAGAAGTTTTCCTGGGATGTCGTAATATTTTCTGAATGGGTGCTGTTGTCGCCGAAATCTACTCTCTGACTCGGGCGCGTCCGGTCTCCTGATCGAGCTCCCTCCTGGGCAGACCTGCAAGGAAGCCTACACGCGGGAGGCGCTGGGGGTGGCCCTCCGCGGAAGACCCTCCGACGCTTAAGTCAGTAAGGGACCGACGGGCAATAAGATGAGGGGAGAAGGCTCTCGCTGGAGAGTTCCTCCAGAGAGCTCTGGGCAGAGCAACAATGGTAGAATAGAAGGCTAAGAGCCGTAGAGTGAGCAAGTGCACCGAGAGGAAAAGAAGGGGAATAGCGTCCAAGAATGCCCGTACCTCAGGGGGTTTGGAACTGCAGTATTTATAGAGGATCACCTGATCGTTAGGGAGGAGCGTCGTGGGCCCAAAGGCTGTTGGGATTCGAATCCAGTTTGTTACGAGTCTGGTAGGATCCGTATTCGGTTAGTTAGTGGATCGACGGCTAGGAGGCGGGGAGAGCTGGCCGAGACTCAGTGGCTGCATGGTCCCTAGGCCACTATTGTAGGTCATAGGCCACATCTTGGTATGATTCCTTGTTTGTAATCTTATTCTGTTATAGTGAATTTGAACTCTCCCGCACAGATTCCGCAGAGGGGTTTTGAACTGTTGGAGATTATAGAAAAATTATATGATCCAATCCTTTTGATTTTGATGATTACTGAAAGCCATTGAGTTCATTAAAGGATGTAATGAGTTTATGTAAATGAGCAACAAATTTATTTTGAACAATCAATGAGAATGTTAAAGTTTGACTCTAATCTATTTTGAAAGAAACTTTAAGCTCAATATTCAAACTTTCGAAAAGAAATGTTATAATTCATGTTTTATTCAATAAGTTTTTGATTAGTTCTTGAATCAATTCTAAATGACTATTTTATTGTATTCAAGTCAAAACAATGAATTAAAATGAATCTGGAACAATTTTAATGTCAATCAGAAAAGTTTCTGATTTTTGATACGTTCCGAAGCCGACTCCTGTGTTTCAGAGTCGACTCCGCTCAGTGTACAGAAATGTGCATCTGTGTCGAGTCGACCCACAAAATTGTCGAGTCGACCCCTGATTCTGTTGAGCCGACTCCCTGACTGTGCGAGTCGACTCCGCTCAGACACCAGAAGAGTATTTTTCTGAGCACTTCGCGAGTCGACCCCAAGCCTTTCTCGAGTCGACTCCCGACTATCAGGAGTCGACACTTTATTTCTGGCGAGTCGAACCCTAACCTTTATAAACATTTCTATTTTTGGTAAGACGAGCTCGAGCCGACTCGGGAAAAGCATGAGTCGACTCCAGCAAATCTGAACGATATTTTTTTCACGATGACACGTCACTCCAACGGTAAGATTTTTGAATAACGGCTATTTTTCCTTGTCTCTAACGGATATATTTTTGCAGAATCTATAAATAGAGGAGCTCTTTTCAAATCAAGGTGACGAATAGAAAATCAAAAAGAGAGAAAAGAATATCTTTCAAAAGAGGGAAAAACAGAGCTTATTGGAAAAATCTTCTAGCTCAAAGTAGAGTGATTCAAAAGGAGTGAAATCAAAGAGGAAGTTTCGTCTGCTCCAGATCTTCAATCCACAAAGTCAAAAGAAAATCCAAGAGCTTTTCAAAGATCAAATCGAAGGATTTTTTACATTCAACAAAAAGAGAAAAAGCTTCATCTCAACTCCAAAGTTTTCAAACAGTCAAGGATCTTGCTGAGGCCTGATTCAACACTTCAAGAGGAGTTAAAGAGAAGAAGGAAGAAAGCAAAGCCACATCCATCTGCTATCTTATCAGGCTTTTCTAACCTTTTATTCTTTTGTACTTAATTTATATATTTGCTCAAAGGGAGCATTTCATTACTTAAATTCTGAATATTTTGATTGCTTGCTGATTCAATCAGTGGATTGAATCAGTGGAGGTTGATATACCTCGTTGCAAGCCGGAGTGCTTGAGTTGGGTTAGTTGTGAGCCCGTGAAAAATAATGTGTAGGGTTTTGTGCTGGTAAGCCCGAGTAAAACCAGCTGGGTTCGTTGTGATCCCGGAAAAATAACAAGTTTGAGTTGTGAGCTTGGAAAACAACTCGGCTGTAATCTGAGGAGATTATAGTGTGGACCCAAGTGAATCTTGGGAGTGGATGTAGGTGTTGGTTGCACCGAACCACTATAAAATTATCTTGTGTTTGCCGTGCTATATTTTCTCTCTCTCTCTATCTCTCTTTATTATTTTCTTGTGCATTGCTTCTTAGTTAATTTCACTCACTTGCACATCGTGAGCAAATCTGTTTAAAACATTTCAAAAAGTCTTAAATTTTTAAGAACCCAATTCACCCCCCCCTCTTGGGTTGCCATCTGGGCCAACATGAACGCTGTGGTTCAGTCATCATGGCTGGCGGAGGCTCAGCGGAGGTAGGTGCCGAGGCACAAGGGGCCAACTTGGATCAGGCGGGGCTGGCCGGGATGAGAGTGCCGGGGCCGGCTGGGAAGATGCCGGGGCCGACTTGGATCAGGCGGGGCCGGCTGGGATGAGGATGCCGGGACCGGCTGGGAGGATGCCATGGCCGGCTGAGAAGAGTGCCGGGGTCAACTTGGATCAGGTGGGGCCGGCCGGGATGAGAGTGCCGGGGCTGGCTGGGAGGATGTCGGGGCCAGCTGAGAGGTGCCGGGGCCGCCTGGCTTGGACACGCCGGGGCCGGCTGAGAAGAGAGCCGGGGCCGACTTGGATCAGGCGGGGCTGGCTAGGAGGTTGCCGGGGCCGGCTGGGAGGTGCCGGGACCGCCTGGCTTGGATCAGGCCGGGCCGGCCAGGATGAGAGTGCCGGGGCCGGCTGGGAGGATGCTGGCCTTGGAGGTGTCGGCCTTTGGGCCGACGGCTATTGGTGCCGTCGGTCTTCGGAGGTGTCGGCCTTTGGGCCGACGGCCATTGGTGCCGTCGATCTTCGGAGGTGTCGGCCTTTGGGGCCGATGGTCTTGGAGGTGCCTGCCTTGGGGTGCCGGTCTTAGAGCTGTCGGCCTTTGGGCCAACGGTCTTCGAGGTGCCGGCCTTGGGGGTGCCGGTCTTGGAGCCGTCGGCCTTTGGAGCCGTCGGTCTTGGAGTTGCCGGCATTGGGGGTGCCGGTCTTGGAGCTGTCGGCCTTTGGGCCGACGGTCTTCGAGGTGCCGGCCTTGGGGGTGCTGGTCTTGGAGCTGTCGGCCTTTGGGGCCGACGGTCTTCGAGGTGCCAGCCTTGGAGGTGCCGGTCTTGGAGGTGCCGACCTTGGAGGTGCCGATCTTGGAGCTGTCGGCCTTTGGGGCCGACGGTCTTCGAGATGCCGGTCTTGGAGGTGCCGGTCTTGGAGGTGCCGGTCTTGGAGCTGTCGGCCTTTGGGGCCGACGGTCTTGGAGGTGCCGGCCTTGGGGGTGCCGGTCTTGGAGCTATCGGCCTTTGGGCCGACGGTCTTCGAGGTGCCGGCCTTGGGGGTGCCGGTCTTGGAGCTGTCGGCCTTTGGGGCCGTCGGTCTTCGAGATGCTGGCCTTGGAGGTGCCGGCCTTGGAGGTGCCGATCTTGGAGGTGTCGGCCTTTGGGGCCGACGGTCTTCGAGGTGCCGGCCTTGGGGGTGCCGGTCTTTGTAGGTGCCGGCCTTGGAGGTGCCGGTCTTGGAGCTGTCGGCCTTTGGGGCCGACGGTCTTGGAGGTTCCGGCCTTGGGGGTGCCGATCTTGGAGCTATCGGCCTTTGGGCCGACGGTCTTCGAGGTTCCGGCCTTGGGGTGCCGGTCTTGGAGCCGTCGACCTTTGGGGCCGTCGGTCTTCGAGATGCCGGCCTTGGAGGTGCTGGTCTTCGAGGTGCCGGCCTTGGAGGTGCCGGTCTTGGAGGTGTCGGCCTTTGGGGCCGACGGTCTTCGAGGTGCCGGCCTTGGGGGTGCCGGTCTTTGTAGGTGCCGGCCTTGGAGGTGCCGGTCTTCGAGGTGCCGGCCTTGGAGGTGCCGGTCTTGGAGCTGTCGGCCTTTGGGGCCGACGGTCTTCGAGGTGCTGGCCTTGGAGGTGCCGGTCTTGGAGGTGCCAGCCTTGGAAGTGCCGGTCTTGGAGCTGTCGGCCTTTGGGGCCGATGGTCTTGGAGCAACCCACGCACATGACGTGGTCCTTTTTCCCTTTTGTTCTGTTTCTTCATTATGACGAGACGCTCGTTGCTGGAATGTTGCGCCAGCAGGCTAGTTGGCAAGCAGAGCGTTTGGATCGGGCGCGACCCCATCGCCAATGTAAGCGATCAACAATGTAATGATGATTTTACCCCTCATCAGGTGTTATTAGTTTTCAACTAGAGTGTCATAAGTTTACACTGAGGTGTTATATTTTTTTAAATAGGTATTAATGCCAATCTTCTTGGCATTGTTATTGCTCTTCTTTTGCTGTTGCTATTGCTGCCTTTTTTTGTGCCATGAACGACTGGTCTGCCGATCATGGGCTGCCACCTCCTCGACGGCTACCACCTTCCAAGATGATGATCTTAGCCTGGACCCGAAATCCTCTCATCACTACCAATTTTTGTGTATTCTTCCATGGCTCATGAGGAGAATATGGAGTGCGTCGTGTGCCTAACGGAGTTCAAAGAAGGCGATAAGGCCCGTCTCCTCCCGAGATGTTACCATAGCTTCCATGTTGAGTGTGTTGACATGTGGCTCGGCTCTCAGTCAACCTACCCACTTTATCGTACCGCCGTTGTATCAGAAACTCTCGGTTAGGCAATGGGAGGTCTGTTGTGTTGGGAAGCACGGAATACCCCTAAGATCACGGCTATAGTGTATATGAGTAATACAAAAATCTTTTACCGTTCTAATCTATGAGTATAAGATTATACCTTCAGACTTGAACGTTGGAACACTTCGATTTGATTACTCGACCTCAACCTTTTAGCCTTCCACCGTATTCTCGAAATACCTTCCTTCTCTCACAAGATGGTGGGATCTCTCGGCCGACCTAGGGTTTCTTGTTTTTCTTTTTTCTCAAAAACGTTAACCCTAGCAACCAACTGAGAGGGTATTTATAGGGCTACAACAGGGACCAAATAGGCAAATATGAAAAGGACTTCCCACGTAATTAAATCTCCTAATCCTATCACAGGTTAGGATTCAATTACGTAAATTATAATTCATTCCACTAAAGAATTATAATTGTACTCCTAATTACATTGAAATTATATTTTCGAGCCTTAATATTAAATACTTATTATCTCCCCATGTTAAGATTACAGATATCCATCAATTAAATTTAAATACTGACAATATAATTTAATTGGCTATTATTATCCTTGAGACTTATCCACTTAACTTATTTGATGTATCGGATTCAAAATCCACTTGCAAGATTTGATACAATCAAAACTTATAAGCTTTCTCAAAGGGATATCATCAATCCAAATTAACAGGACGTGGATTCCTTCAACTATTAATATTCACCATATATATAATGTTATTGCCTAACCCACTGAGTTTATTGACTCATATAGAATCTCACTCTATGTGTAATCAAAGCAATAATCACTACATACACGTGTCTAGAAATAGAATTCAGACTAAGAGCATAAGTAATCATAATATTCATGAGTTTTAAATTATTTTATAAAGTCAGTATAAAATAATCAACTCAACCGGGTCCTATTCAATACACACAAAGTGTACTAGCACAAATAGTTAGAATAAACCATTCCCCGTAGTCAAGACAGACCTACTAAAAATTTGTGCTACAATTTTACTGATGGTGTGTCCAATTCCATCTAAAACTGTGAACAATAAACTTGTATTCCAAAAGAACCGATGATCTAGTCTTCTGTGTGTAAGCCGTACTCTACACACTAGATCAAATACTCTTTGTAAATACTAGACACATGCACATATATATAGTAAATGACACACATTGCTCAAAATGAATTCTCATTAAAAATGTAAAGACATAACATAAAGCATATCTTTTAGTCTATATCTCTATCATATTGTTCATGTGCCAGTGCTGAAGAATTCTTCCTCTGCCTTGCATTATTTGATGGATTCTAATCTTCTTTAATGGTCTCCGTTTTTACAGCTTGCAATGGAACTTTTTTTTTTAAAGAAAACAAAGTACATGAAGCCATTGTTTGAAAGGTTGGGCTTTTCCCATCCTGACATTAAATTTTTTTTTTAAAAAAATTCATTGTTTGATATGATGGTAGTGGTTTTCTAAAGGACCGACAGTCTCAGCATGAATGAAGGCTTGGCTATATCATGAAAATGCAATTGCCCATGCCCATGTTATGAGAGTATCAAACCTATTTCAGTTTTATCAGAGGTTAGCTCCGTCCATATGGGTTCAGCAAACATGCCCTACTAATAAGCTAGTTGAGGAAAGGTCATATCAACAAAACGTACCTATTTGAATTGCGTCTAATGTAAGATTGTATGGAACTAAAATTATGGGTATTCATTAGCGTCAGGATTGCCATTTCTTGGTTGTGCCAAATTATTGGGTATTAGAACATCTCAGAAAAAATTACCAATATAGACCAAAAAATATTACGATACTTAAAATGTTAAGATAAAGCATTACAACATCCCAAGAAGATTTTTGATGTAGGCTGAAAAAAAAAATGATGACATCCTAGTTATAAAGTTATGACATCCTATTTAAAAATCTAGGACACCCGTTCAAAAATGTTAAAGCAAAGCATTACGATATCCAAAAAAAATTTTATATAGGACAAAAAAATGATAACACCCGAGTTATAAAATTACGACATCGTAGTTGAAAACCCACGACACTCATTACGCTAATTCAAAAAATGTTAAGACAAAACATTACAACTGTTGATGCTGGATCACCAGATTTTTCTCTTGCTATGAGATCTCTTTTTCTGAAGGAAAAAGATCCTCCTTCTGCCTCCTCCTTCTTTCTTTTTATCCCCTTCTTTTATTTATTTTATTATTATTTTTTGTTTTAATTCCAGAGGTCCACGTGTAGGATAAGTGTTCATCTTTTATTTTTTTTCGCTACGTGGTCATTCAGTGATAATTAATAATAAGGGTATTAAGAAACTTGCTCATGAAGATAAGGATTTTCATGATGACCTTGATTATCCCAAGGAAATGTCAGGGTTAGTGAGGATGTCAGAGTCAGAGAAAAGACATCTGGCTCTAAAATAGAAGTTCAGTGTCTCCTTTTTCAAGATAAACGGCGGTGTTTCAGTGCTTGTCTTATTCGAACCATTTAAAGCGTTATGATGTTTAACATTTCTCGATTTCTGTTCCGAATACGACGGTTTATCATGTTTAGTAGTTCTGGCATGAATATCATTCTCAATTTAAGAGCCCCCCAGGATTGGGGGCCGCCCAGGACTAGGGGCCGCCCAGACTCTGGGGACCACCCAGGACTGGGGGCCGCCCAGACTCTGGGGACCGTCCAGGACTGGGGGCCACCCAGGACTAGGGGCCGCCCAGAACTGGGAGCCGCCCAGACTCTGGGGACCGCCCAGGACTGGGGGCCGCCCAGGACTGGGGGCCGCCCAGACTCTGGGGACCACCCAGGACTGGGGGCCGCGCAGACTCTAGGGACCGCCCAGGATTGGGGGCCGCCCAGACTCTAGGGGCCACCCAGGACTGGGTGGCCGCCCTGACTCTGGGGACCACCCAGGACTGGGGGCCGCCCAGACTCTGGGGACCGCCCAGGACTGGGGGCCGCCCAGACTCTGGGGATCGCCCGGGACTGGGGGCCGCCCAGAACTGGGAGCCGCCCAGACTCTGGGGACCACCCAGACTCTAGGGCCCGCCCAGGACTGGGGGCCACCCAGACTCTGGGGGCCGTCCAGGACTGGGGGCCACCCGACTCTGGGGGCCGCCCAGACTCTGGGGACCGCCCAGGACTGGGGGCCGCCCCAGATTCTGGGGGCCGCCCAGGACTGGGGGCCGCCCAGACTCTGGGGACCGCCTCGGACTGGGGGCCGCCCAGACTCTGGGGACTGCCCAGGACTGGAGGCCGCCCAGACTCTAGGGGCCACCCAGGACTGGGGGGCCGCCCTGACTTTGGGGACCGCCCAGGACTGGGGGTCGCCCAGACTCTGGGGACCGCCTAGGACTGGGGGCTACCCAGACTTTGGGGGCCGCCCAGGACTGGGGGCCGCCCAGACTCTGGGGACCGCCCAGGACTGGGGGCCGCCCAGAACTGGGAGCCACCCAGACTCTGGGGACCGCCCAGGACTGGGGGCCGCCCCAGACTCTGGGGGCCGCCCAGGACTGGGGGCCACCCCAGACTCTGGGGGCCGCCCAGGACTGGGGGCTGCCCAGACTCTGGGGACCGCCCAGGACTGGGGGCCGCCCAGGTTCTGGGGACCACCCAGGACTGGGGGCCGCCCAGACTCTGGGGACCAACTTTTATTTTCTAACTGTTTTATTTATTATCCATATCATATGCCCCCTCGCCCATCTTCCTTGTATTCAAGTGTGTTGTGCACGTGCAAGGGAGAAGGGCGGAAAAATTCGAATTTCAAAACGTCCAGTACATGATAAGTGACATTTCGAAAAAGGGGAAAAAGGAGGGGAGGCGCATATCTCTAAGAGGATAGCGTCTTTTCGTTTGTCCGGCTCCATTGATGGACTACCACGTGCCCTTGCGGTGCTCGAGGCGTTGCGTCTGATATATATAAAAAAGGGGGGAGCCATCCCTTTCCCTTAATCTTTGATTTTGTGTATCCTCCTGCGTTTTTTACCTCTTCAAGCCCAGGTCAGTCGACTCCTTCCTCTCCCCTTTCTCTCTTTATGGATTCCTCCGTAGATAGGAAAGGTAAGGGCCCCATGGTTGAGCCCTCCCGAGAGGAGATTCTTCAAGCACGTCGACAGGCTCTGGGAGGGGTAGTCATCCGTGGGGACCAACCGTTGCTCGGTCCATACAGCCGTGTCTAGGTTGTTATCTCAGTCCCCTAGGGTTTCCTCTTCGTCTACCAGTCGTGAGGTAGGGCCTCCCGCGGTTGTTTCTAAATTGGCTAGACCGGCGGACGTTGCCTCTGTTATATCCTCTCAGGATCTTAGGAACCTTAGGGCTCAGTTCGGAATCCCTGATGACATTCGGCTCTCCGTTCCCCTTCCTGAGGATAGGGTCACTCTAGTGCGACCAGGTAAGGTCGCTTTGTATGAAGAGTTTTTTAAGGGTGGTCTACGACTGCCCTTACATCCTTTTTTGTAAACTTATTGAACCGATATCGCCTTATCCCCGCACAGCTTACTCCTAATTCTATTCGTATTATATTTTCATTTCTAGTACTTTGTTCTTTTCATGGAGCTTCCGCTCGACTTTCTTTATTTAGGACACTATATAGGATTCGAAACCCAGTCAGGGATGGGTGGTGGAGTTTCGCATCGAGGCCCAAAAGGGTTCTTAGGCTTAATCTCCCTTCTAAGATCAAAGGGTGGAAATCTCGGTTTTTCTATGCACATCTGGAGGGGTTGGGTGTAGATTGGGGTATCCCGGATACCAGTTCTAACCAGAATGCGAGTGTTGATGAGAGAGACCGTGAGCTTTTCAACACTCTAATCTCTACCATCATTCCCCCCAGTAAAGAATTGCTATCGGAGGATAATCTCCGGGAGATTGCGTTCGTGCCGGTGTCGCTGGCTGCAGCGCCCGGTGAGCCTCGAAGAATTCATCTCTCTCTTTTCCTCTTCTTATCTCTCTTCTTTGTATTCCTAGCTAACATATTTGGTGTCTTTTTTAGCTAACCCTATGTTCACTATATTGCAGCAATGAAGTTTTCTCAAGACTTTTTGGTATCAAACCTTCGAAAGAGAGAGAGGAGCGAGCATGGCGCGGCAGGGAACGAACCTAAAAAGCCCGTCAGTCAGGATCGGATTGCCAGGCCCAGCCTCCGGCGGCTATTCCCGAAGCGACCCTGATAGAAGATAGCGAAGGAGAGACGAGTCCTCCAACGGGGATCCCGATAGGAGA
>UESW01004464.1:72007-109003 GCA_900491605.1 Calamus simplicifolius | reverse complement strand
ATTTGGTGTTACTATTTCATCTGCTTAATCCTTGATTCCTACTTATGGATTAGGGAATCCGTCCACGAGTTGGCAGGAAATCCTAGTCTTCGGGTCGTTTTCCGGTGTGTTGTATTAAGATGTAAGTCCTAGAATGTTGATAAGGCAGTTTAGGGGCCCCTGCAGGGGAGCTAATCCTGGGTTCAAGGAAGCACGAAGCTCTTAGGATTGTGGGGCCACTTAGTGTTTTTGTAGAATTGTACCTCGAGGGTAACCGAGTATCTGCCTATGGGCGTGACTCAAAACCATCTAAGTCAAGGCTGCTCGAGCCAAGGATTTATACTTCTCAGGAGTGAGTCATACTTTGGACTGTAGGGCCGCCGAGCCGTCTATCGTGGTTCGGGGCCGCTTGAGTCACGGACTTGAACCTCCTCAGGGGCAAGTTATACCGGCCTGGGGGTGTCCTTTGGACTGTAGGGCCGCCGAGCCGTCTATCGTGGTTCGGGGCCGCTTGAGTCACGGACTTGAACCTCCTCAGGGGCAAGTTATACCGGCCTGGGGGTGTCCTTTGGACTGTAGGGCCGCCGAGCCGTCTATCGTGGTTCGGGGCCGCTTGAGTCACGGACTTGAACCTCCTCAGGGGCAAGTTATACCGGCCTGGGGGTGTCCTTTGGACTGTAGGGCCGCCGAGCCGTCTATCGTGGTTCGGGGCCGCTTGAGTCACGGACTTGAACCTCCTCAGGGGCAAGTTATACCGGCCTGGGGGTGTCCTTTGGACTGTAGGGCCGCCGAGCCGTCTATCGTGGTTCGGGGCCGCTTGAGTCACGGACTTGAACCTCCTCAGGGGCAAGTTATACCGGCCTGGGGGTGTCCTTTGGACTGTAGGGCCGCCGAGCCGTCTATCGTGGTTCGGGGCCGCTTGAGTCACGGACTTGAACCTCCTCAGGGGCAAGTTATACCGGCCTGGGGGTGTCCTTTGGACTGTAGGGCCGCCGAGCCGCTCTGAAGAATTATCTAAAAATATGTGTTCAAATGTGCAGGCTCATTTAATATTTGGATAAATACATTACATTACTGGTAGTATGGCCGGAGATTGTCTGCATTCCACGTTCGGGGGATTAGTTGTCCATTTAGGTCTTCAAGCTGGTATGCTCCACGGTGAAGAACTTCTCTTATCCGGTAGGGCCCTTCCCAGTTCGGAGACAATTTGCCCCCTTCTGTTGGTTTGGATATCGAAGCTTTTCTTAGAACTAAATCTCCCTGACGGAAACTCTTCGAGCGGACGCGGGTATTATAATACCTCGCTACCTGCTGCTGGTATGCCGCCATCTTAATTCGAGCCCGATCTCTTGCTTCATCAATGAGGTCAAGATTGGCTCTTAAATTAGGGAGGTTGTCTGCTTCGTTGTACGTTTCCACTCGGCTACTTGGTAAGCCAATTTCGACGGGAATAACAGCTTCGGAACCAAAAACCAGGTTGAATGGCGTTTCTCCTGTCGGTGTTCTGGGAGTTGTGTGGTATGCCCAGAGTACACTCGGGAGCTCTTCTACCCACCTTCCTTTGGACGTATCCAGTCTGGTCCTTAGTCCCCGTAATATCATGCGATTTGTAACCTCAGCCTCTCCATTAGATTGTGGATGGCCGACGGAGGTGAATCGTTGCAGGATGCCGAGATCAGTACAGAAAGTCCGGAAGGTGTTGTTGTCAAACTGTCGGCCATTGTCAGTGATGAGGGTGTGTGGTATGCCGTATCGACAAATAATGGCTTTCCAGAAAAAGGTTTTGACCTTGGCTTCAGTAATTTTGGCGAGTGCTTCAGCTTCAACCCATTTAGTAAAATAATCGACGGCTACTAGTAGGAATTTGCGCTGTCCTGATGCCGGAGGGAAAGGGCCGAGGATGTCCATGCCCCACTGAGCGAAGGGCCAAGGAGCAGAAAGAGAATTTAACTGAGAAGATGGTTGCCGCTGAATGTAGGCGTACCGTTGGCATCGATCACATCTTTTCACTAGTTCGGTTGCATCCTCTTGCATGGTGAGCCAGTAATATCCTTGTCGGAGGGCCTTGCGTGCTAGAGATCGGCCTCCGGAGTGATTCCCACAGATGCCTTCATGAATTTCTCTAAGGATATAATCCGCATCAACCGAATTAACACATTTGAGGAGGGGCTGAGAGAAGGATTTCTTGTAAAGTTGGCCTTCTAGTAGCACAAATTTAGAAGCTCTCCGCTTAAGCAGCTTAGCTTCTTCACGACCAACTGGGAGAACGCCGTCTTTCAGATATCGGATATAAGATTCCATCCAGGTTTCTTCTTGGATAATGGGCAAAGCTTCTTCAGTAGCTTCGATGCTAGGTGTTTCCAGATACTCAATGTAGGTTTTGCCCATGGCACTATCCACCGAGGTAGCTAGTCGGGCTAACATATCGGCCCTAGCATTTTCACCTCTGGGTATATAACTGATGGCGAAGTGATCCAATAAAGGAATTAATAGTCTGACCTTGTTCAGATATTGGAACATGATAGGGTCCCGAGCTTCATACTCCCCTGCCACTTGGGCGGAAATAAGCTGTGAGTCAGTGAAAACCCGGAGATTCTTGATTCCCATCCCATGCGCTAGTTTGATTCCGGTCAGTAAAGCCTCATATTCAGCTTGATTATTGGTGGCTTCAAAGAGGAAACGAAGAGCATATTCTAGTACTGCGCCTTCTGGGCTAGCGAGAATGAGGCCAGCTCCGCTACCCTGTGAGTTAGAGGCTCCGTCGACGTGGAGGACCCATGCTTCATGATCCTCCTCCTCAGCATCTAAAAGGATCCGGGGGATTTCTTCTTGATGCGGCTCAGACCAGGTGCACTCTACTAGAAAATCAGCCAAGACCTGGGATTTCAAAGATGCTCTGGGTTGAAATGATAAGTCGAATTCCCCTAGTTTGATGGCCCACTTGGCTAACCGGCCAGAAGTGTCTGGTCGTGATAAAATAGCTCTGAGAGGTTGATCAGTGAGGACGACTATGGGATGGGCTTGGAAGTAGGGTCTGAGTCGTCGAGCAGAAACGAATAAAGCGAAAATGACTTTCTCCGTTTTGGAATATCTCTCTTCTGCACCATGAAGCACCTTGCTGGTATAATATACAGGTCGTTGAACGGCATGGTCGCCGACACGCACCAGAACGGAACTAACGGCCTCCGAAGAAGCCGCAAGATATAGGAAGAGCTTTTCTCCTTGCTCCGGTTTGGATAACAGGGGTGGTGTGGACAAGAACTCCTTAAGTTCTTCAAAAGCTTGTTGACAGTCTTCTGTCCACTCGAAGCCATCTGCTTTACGCAAGACCTTGAAGAAAGGTAAACATCTCGGCTGATCTGGATAAAAATCGGCTTAACGCTGCTATCCTCCCGGTGAGTTGTTGCACCTCTTTCTTACACATAGGCCGTCTCATATTGAGAATGGCTTGAATTTTCTCTGGGTTTGCTTCAATCCCCCGCCGGGTGACTAAGAAACCCAAGAATTTCCCTGCAGTAACTCCAAATGCACATTTGCGCGGGTTGAGCTTTATTCTATGGAGCCGGAGGTTGTGGAAAGTTTCCTGCAAGTCGGCGACATGGTCAGTGATGCAGGTGCTTTTTGTCAACATATCATCTACATATACTTCCATGTTGCGGCCGAGCTGGTCTTTAAAAACTTTGTTCATCAGCCTCTGATAGGTAGCTCCTGCATTCTTCAACCCGAAGGGCATTACTTTATAACAATAAATGCCCTTCTCGGTGATAAAAGAAGTATGCTCTTCATCTGAGGGGTCCAATTTTATCTGATTATACCCTGAGAAGGCATCCATGAAACTAAGGAGTTCATAACCAGAAGTCGAATCCACTAACTGGTCGATCCGGGGCAATGGAAAACTGTCTTTAGGACAAGCTTTGTTAAGATCTGTGTAGTCGATGCATATTCTCCATCCTCCGCTGGCTTTCCGGACCATAACCACATTGGCTAGCCAATCAGGATATCGTGCTTCTCGAATATGACCGGCCATGAGCAATTTGTCTACCTCCTCGTCAATGACCTTCTGCCGCTCAGGAGCAAAACTCCTTTTCTTCTGGCGGACAGGGCGGCAGCTTGGGTTAATATTAAGCTGATGAGTAATCACCTCCGGAGGAATCCCGACCATATCCGTTACTTTCCAGGCGAAGACATCTGCATTCATTGATAAGAAGGCTAGGAGTTGATCCCGGACCTCAGGGAAGAGGAGCTCACCGATCTGCACGATCTTAGTGGGATCATCTCCCAGGGGGTAAGATATCAGAAGCTCCGCTGGCTCTCCTCTCCGCTCAACTTCCCTGGGGTCAAATGACTCGGCAACCGGAGGAATATTAGCCATCTGGGGACTAGGGGCTAAATGATAGCAGGGTCTGACCGAGTCTACCTCTCCGTGCATCACACCGACTCCTTGCCTGGTAGGGAACTGCACCAATAAGCGCTTAGTAGATATAACTGCATCTAACATATTCAAGCCGGGACGGCCAAGGATGGCGTTGTAAGCCAGGGGGACCCGAACTACCAGAAAATCCAGCATAACCGTGCTTTGACACGGCGGCGATCCTGCCGTAGCTGGCAAAGTAATCTCGCCCTCTACCCGGATGGAGTCTCCAGTGAAACCAACTAGAGGGACGGCTACGGGCCGAAGAGAATCCAGAGATAAACTCATCCGAAGAAATGCATCATAAGTAAGCACATTAGCGGAGCTCCCACTGTCGATTAAGATTCTTTTTACAGGATGCCTAGCAATCGTCATCGAAACGACGACGCTATCATCTTTTACAACATTACTCCCCGCTATTTCCCTCAGAAGGGATTACATCATCTAACTCTTCGCCTCCCCTCGGTCTTTTAGAAGATGAAGCTTTTCCGCGGGAAATCATACCCACCATCCTTTCTGTGGGGTGTTATCAATGCCAGCTTGAGCGGGAGGAGGTCCCATCAAGGCTGGTATGGGAGGAGCCTCTTTCTTCTGGACGTATTGCCCAAGGTATCCCCTCTGAATTAGCTCTTCGATGGCCTGCTTCAAGTTCCGACATTCTTCAGTGTCGTGGCCATAATCCCTATGGAAACGGCAATAGCGGCTTCTGTCGCGGGTAGTGCCCTTCTTCAACGGGGGCGGACGCCGTAGATAAGGCTCGTTTTCAATCTCCATAAGGATGTGAGTCCGGGGTGCTAAGAGGGGTGTAAGATGGTCCTCTCTGGGAGTCTGGCTCTTGCGGCGATCAATTGGCCGGCGCAAGGGCTCTGGTTTCTTGGAAGGAGGTCCGTTCAACTCTGGGCGAGTGGACCTTTTGCTAGTCCTCTCTTGTGCACCTCTCCTGGATGAGTCAGCTTCGTCGGCGCGGATGTACTTCTGCGCACGGCTCAGGAGATCAGCATAAGAAGAAGGAGGTCTTTTGTCCAAGGAGTAAGTAAAACGGGAGGGTCGGAGCCCCCGTTTTAGAGCCAGAGTGGCACAGCATCTTCAAGATGATAGACTTCCAGGGCCGCCACTTTGAAACGGGTTATAAAGTCTTTCAAAGATTCTCCTTCTTGCTGCTGCACGGAGAATAAGCTGTCTGCCACTCGAGGAATTTTTCGACAGGCGTCGAAATGAGCCAGAAAAGATCTCTCCAGTTGTCGAAAAGAGTCAACACTGCGTGAGGGCAGACGAGAATACCAAACACGGGCCGCCTTACGGAGGGTGGCCGGGAAGGCAACGCATAAGAGGGCATCCGTTGCTCCTTGGACCTGCATGATAGCTTTATAGCTCTCCAGATGATCTAGGGGATCAGTGGTACCGTCATAGGGGTCCAGTTGAGGAAATCGGAACCTCCTTGGAATGGGTTCTTCCATCACCCGTCGAGTGAGAGGGGGGCGGGTGTCGTAATCCGACCCCGGTTGATTATTGATCCTTTGACTGAGCTCTTCCAGCCTGCGATCTTGCTCTTCAAGACGCTTTTCCATTCTATCAGTCATACGTCCTTCGGCTGGTTCAGGAGAACTGGAAGGAGACTGACGACGCCACCGGCTATGCTCCATATAGGTTCCTTCCCCGTCGTCGCCCGGCAGGTGGGCTGCTAGGGGAATGGGACAAGAGCGCGAACCGTCGTGGGAGCTTTGGGAGCGCCGCCTTCCTGGAGAATAAGGGCGGAGAGGCTTTGTCGGAGGAGATCTTCCTCGAGCTGATTGTCGGCTAACAGGAGTAGCCGACCTAGGCAATAGAGGTGGCTCGAGCCGTTGTGGGCTCCTCGAGAGTGTTGCTCTTGCATCTGTTGAACCATCCCAACGAGAGTTTGGACTTGTTGGGTGAGGATCAGCAGTGGATCTTGAGGAATAGCCGGAGCCGGCAGCGGTGGAGAAAGAACCGGAGGGTTTGGTTTCACCGGCTGAGAAGGGCCAAGAGTTGTGAAATCATGATTGGGAGGCGAAAGATGCCCCCCAGACCAATCAGTGGGATCTTCTTCCAGAGATCTGGAGCTCATGTTCGTGGAATCGTAGAACAGGTATATCTCACTGCTCCGACGATGTCCCCTACCTGGCGCGCCAATCTGTTGATGCTGGATCACCAGATTTTTCTTGTTATGAGATCTCTTTCTGAAGGAAAAAATCCCCTTCTCCTCCTCCTTCTCCTTTTTATCCCCTTCTTTTATTTATTTTATTATTATTTTTTTTTTAATTCCAGAGGTCCACGTGTAGGATAAGTGTTCATCTTTTATTTTTTTCGCTACGTGGTCATTCAGTGATAATTAATAATAAGGGTATTAAGAAACTTGCTCATGAAGATAAGGATTTTCATGATGACCTTGATTATCCCAAGGGAATGTCAGGGTTAGTGGGGATGTCAGAGTCAGAGAAAAGGCATCTGGCTCTAAAATAGAAGTTCAGTGTCTCCTTTTTCTAGATAAACGGCGGTGTTTCAGTGCTTGTCTTATTCGAACCATTTAAAGCGTTATGATGTTTAACATTTCTCGATTTCTGTTCCGAATACGACGGTTTATCATGTTTAGTGGTTCTGGCATGAATATATTCTCAATTTCCAGGATTGGGGCCGCCCAGGACTGGGGCCGCCCAGACTCTGGGGCCGCCCAGGACTGGGGGCCGCCAGACTCTGGGGCCGCCAGGACTGGGGGCCGCCCAGACTCTGGGGCCGCCCAGGACTGGGGGCCGCCCAGGACTGGGGGCCGCCAGACTCTGGGGCCGCCCAGGACTGGGGGCCGCCCAGACTCGCCCAGGAGACTCTGGGGCCGCCCAGGACTGGGGGCCGCCCCTGACTGGGGGCCGCCCAGACTCTGGGGGCCGCCCAGGACTGGGGGCCGCCCAGACTCTGGGGCCGCCCAGGACTGGGGGCCGCCCAGACTCTGGGGGCCGCCCAGGACTGGGGGCCGCCCAGACTCTGGGGCCGCCCAGGACTGGGGCCGCCCAGACTCTGGGGCCCCCAGGACTGGGGGCCGCCCAGACTCTGGGGCCGCCCAGGACTGGGGGCCGCCCAGACTCTGGGGAGAGGACTGGGGCCGCCCAGACTCTGGGGACCGCCCAGGACTGGGGGACTCTGGGGGCCGCCCAGGACTGGGGCCGGACTGGGGGCCGCCCAGACTCTGGGGACCTGGGGGCCGCCCTGGGGACCAGGACTGGGGCCGTCCAGACTCTGGGGACCGCCCAGGACTGGGGGCCGCCCAGACTCTGGGGACCAACTTTATTTTCTAACTATTTTATTTATTATCCATATCAACAACCTTTCCTGATAATTTCTTCTTTTCTGTCTGGGTCAAAAATTCATCCGATCAAACTGTCGTCTGGTCCTTGAATCACGGCAGTCCAATCGGCGAATCGTCCAACCTCGCCATCTCTTCCGATGGCATCCTCTCCCTGAATTACTCCTTCGGCAGAAACCTCTAGAGGAACTTAAGTTCCTCCAACGCCTCCGGACTAGTCCTCGAAGATAGAGGCAACCTGATCTTTGGCAATTGGAATAGCTTCGACCACCCCACGGACACCCTCCTCACCGACTAGCCCCTCGAATAGAGGAATCTGAAATCCGGCGATTACCAGCTCGTGAATGCCATGAGCCTTGTCTTCAATGGCTCCGACAAAACTGGCTGGCCGACGACGTCATTCGCAACCTCTCGTCGGCAACTCCCAACCTTTCAAACAATGACTTCATGTACTTTTTTTTTCTTAAAAAAAAAAACAAGTTCCATTGCAAGCTGTAAAAAGGGAGACTATTAAAGAAGATTATAATCCATCAAATAATGCAAGGTAGAGGAAGAATTTTTTAGCTGGCACATGAACAATAGACCTCCTATGGCTTAACCGGGAGTTTCTCACTATAAGAAAATTCAGTTTTAGTAATATCAAATTGTGTCACTAAATAAAACCATACAATAGGAGGAAGAGAAGGAAACATATTTTTAGAGAGAGACGGAGAGAAAGAGAGAAAGAGACGTTCAAAGGGAGAGGAAGAGATCCTGTCATGCCCCAGTTCCAAAATTCGAGCTAGGATGACAATCCGCCACATACCAAGCATGCAAGGCATCTCGAACTTCATCACATAAATCAAATAAAACAAAAATCCAAATTCATGTTTTATACAAACCATAATTATCAGTCTTGGCTACCAGCCCTACACACAAGCAACATTGAACTATATCAATATAATGGAACTAAATTTATTTAATAAAAGCTCCGTCTATCCCAAATATCCTTCTTCATTCCTGAGGTTCTGAAAAACATTGAGAGAATTCTATGAGCTCACACTCAGTAAGTAAGCCTAATACAATTTCAAATTACATTTATTATACAATCAGCATATTCATGTCATTAGATCAAAATAATTTGGAAGCTTAATTAAATAATAAATACTAGAATATGCGATGTAAACAAAACACTATTTATACTGTCATTGTTTTCCTTTATGTGTCCCATGGCCCTACGACACTCATCTTGTATATCACTCTTGAATGTCCCCTAAGAGGAAGAGTTCTGGTACCAGTATTATACCATATCATAATCTGTCATATCATAATCTGTCATATGAGAACTGTAGCGACACATAAATTTTTACTGTTATTATCATAATTGCATATTATCATCTCGATAGTAACAACATAATTTTGCAAGATTAACATAATTACATTTAACTGTAAGTTCATAATTTATAAATTAAATAATTTATAAAATTATAATACTTGGCTTACTTACCTCAGTATGCAAATTCTAATTGATAACCCAGCTATTTGGACACCTGGGTACCTACAGTATCATTTTACATTATTAAAATTTAAAATCTAAATAATAAAATGATTCTTAAAACTCTACCCAGACCACTTCACGGGCCCGACTTTGGGCTCGAATATCTCTCAATATATTTATCCAAATATGGATTTAAAAATATCCCAAGAAACTATATTCAATCATGATTCGGGCCATATATTTACTTTGCCATTCTCGGCCCACTACAGGACCCAAAAAGTGGCTCAAAAATGACTCACAGATCGGCCCAACAAGGCCCAAATCAAGGCAGCCCAACACAAGATGTACAGGGTAAATTATACCCCAACCTCTTTGATTAATAACAATCCCAAGAAGAAGATAAGATGAATCTGTGCCGTAGCACTACAAGAAATCTCACACCGATCTCTCCCTCACCTTGCCTCAGGTTATAAGATCACTCATCGTAACCCGTAGATGATCGCCCGTAGGAAGCTCCTCAATGGCTCCGACTCCGATCGTCTCTTCTCTTTCTCCTCCTTCTCGCCCAAGGTGGAGAATAGAAGATGCCTTCAATTTGATGGCCGGTTGGATTGGATTATCCTTGATTCCTCTTCGTTCAATGCTCTTCCCGAAGACTTTGCCCTCTTATTTATAGTGCAGCCGTTGCCTTATCCAAAGCTTCACCCGTTCTTATCTTATCCTCATGCACCGCCTCCTTTAATGCATCGCCCAAACTCTTGTAAATCTTATCCTTTGATGGGCGTTGGATAGGCTAATGAAGGACTCCTAGTTGCAGCTGGTTTGATGCCTGAAAACTTCATCCAAAAAGCTCCATCGGTAATTTTGGATAAAGGCCAACTTATCCATAACTAACTCCCCCAAAGATCTTATCCAAATCTTCTTGTTTGTTGCTTGTGGATCCCGGGGATTACATTCTCCCCTCCTTATAAAAAATTTGGCCTCGAAATTGATAACTTTCATTAGACAAAATTAAAATTTCAATTTTATCACACAATCAACTAAGTCTTTATTCAAAAGTCAACAGCCGTAGCTATATCATTAACTGTATTAGGATATAAATAGTTGTGGATACTTCTTTTTCATTTCCTCCTCAAGTTCCCAAGTAGCCTCCCTCTCAGAATGATTACTCCATTGTACCTTGACATATGGAATGATACGTCGTCTCAGAACCTGATCTTTGTGGTCCATAATATGCACAGGATGCTCCTTATATGATAAATCTTTCCTCAAATGTATAGGCTCATACGCTATGACATGGCTGGGGTCAGAGATATACTTCCTCAACATAGAGACATGAAAAACATTGTGTACCCAGATAGAATCGGAGGCAGTGCCAGGCTGTAAGCAACCTCCCCGACTGCTCAAGATCTCAAAAGGTCCAATATAACGTGGACTCAGCTTTCCTCTAATCCCAAATCTCATCACATCTTTGGTTGGTGATACCCTTAAGAAAACATGGTCCCCAACCTGAATTCTAATTCCCTTCTTCTGACATCAGCATAGCTCTTTTGCCTGCTCTGAGCTGTACGAAGACGCTCCCTGATCAAATGCACCTTATCTACTATCTGCTGAATCAGCTCAGGGCCTAGCAATTTTCTCTCTCCCACATCATCCCAATATAAAGGAGATCTGCACCTCCTACCATACAGAGCTTCAAACAGAGCCATCTGGATACTGGCCTGGTAACTGTTATTATATGCAAACTCCACCAAAGGTAAATGGTTATCCCAAGCTCCACCCAAGTCCATCACACAGGCTCGCAACATATCTTCTAGAATCTGTATGTCCTCTCTGATTGCCCATCTGACTGAGGATGATAGGCAGTACTGAAGTTTAATTTGGTTCCCATGGCCTTATGAAGACTCTGCCAAAACTGGACACAAACCTGATATCCCTATCTGATACAATAGATACACGAACACCATGGAGTCTCACAATCTGCTCAATATACAAATTAGCCAATCTTTCACTAGAGACCCCAACTCTGAAAGGTAGGAAATGAGCTAATTTTGTTAGTCTGTCCACAATAACCCAAACTGCATCGTTACTCCTGGGAGTTTTGGGCAGACCAGTCACAAAGTCCATTGTAATCTTTTCCCATTTCCATTGTGGAATCATCAGAGACTAAAGAGGTCCCGCAGGCCTTTGATGCTCGGCCTTCACTCGCTGACACACCAAGCACTTGGCCACATACTGAGCAATCTCCCTCTTCATACCTTTCCACCAAAAATTTTCTTTTAAGTTTCTATACATCTTAGTGCCACCTGGATGCATAGTATAAGGAGAGTAGTGAGCCTCCTTCAAAATTTCAGCTTCAGTTCCTCAATGTTTGGCACACAAAGTCTTCTTTCAAATTGCAGGGATCCATCCTCCATTACATAAAATTCATTCTGAACTCCTGACTGCACAACTTCTTTAATCTTTGTAAATCTGGATCTTCTATTGAGAGGACTTGATTCTGTCAACCAGGGTCGGCTGGAGTACAAGTGCTGCAACAAACCCATCAGACTATTGTACTCTCAAACCAACCTCCCACTTCTCTAGATCTCTCAATATGTGAGGCTGGGAAGTAATCATAGCAGCTAACTCAGAAGAGGATTTTCTGCTCAAAGCGTCAGCCACTACATTGGCCTTCCCAGGATGATACTGTAGATTCAGGTCATAATCCTTCAATAGTTCCAACCACCTCCTCTGCCTTAAATTCAGCTCCTTCTGTGTGAAGATGTATTTTAGACTCTTATGATCTGTATACACATCACACGACACTTCATATTATAATGCCGCCCAATCTTCAGAGCAAAAACCACAGCAGCCAATTCCAGATCATGAGTAGGATAATTCTGCTCATAAGGTTTCAATTGTCTGGAGGCATAAGCTATCACCCTTTTATTCTGCATCAAAATACATCCCAATCCTTTCCGAAAGGCATTAGTGTATATAGTAAAACCTTCAGATCCGGTCGGAAGAACAAGAATGAGAGCTGATACCAGGCACTGCTTTAACTCCTGGAAACTTTTCTCACACTCTACTGTCCAGTCAAACTTCACTCGCTTTTGGGTTAAGCGAGTTAGGGGTAGAGCAATGCGAGAGAAATTCTCCACAAATTTACGGTAATACCCAGCTAACCCCAAGAAGCTTCTGACTTCTGCCACATTGGAAGGTCGGCTCCAGCTAATGATAGCTTCAATCTTTTTCGGGTCCACTGATACACCATCTTTAGAGATTATATGACCCAAGAAAGATACTTGGTCCAACCAAAACTCACACTTCTGCAGCTTGGCATAAAGCTTATTCTCTCGAAGAATCTGCAATACAATCCTCAGGTGGTCCTTATGCTCCTTATGGCTCTTGGAATATATCAGAATATCATCAATGAAAACCACCACAAACTGATCCAGATATGGCTTAAAAATTCTGTTCATTAAGTTCATGAATGATGCTGGGGCATTAGTTAACCCAAACGGCATCACCAAGACTCATAGTGGCCATATCTGGTTCTGAATGCTATCTTTGGCACATCCCCCTCCTTGATTTTGAGTTGATGGTACCCTGGCCTGAGATCAATCTATGAGAATATCTGGGCTCCTTGGATTTGATAAAACAAGTCGTCAATCCTCGACAGAGGGTACTTATTCCGCACTATTACCTTATTGATTTCCCGGTAATCAATTCAAAGTCAAAGACTGCCATCTTCTTCTTGACAAATAGAACTGGAGCACCCCAAGGAGAAACACTGGGTCTAATAAATCCCCGATCTAGGAGCTCCTACAACTAATCCTTTAGTTCCTTTAACTCAGCCGGGGCCATGCAATAAGGGGCCTTGGATATAGGTCCAGTCCCAGGAACTAGATCAATGGAGAACTCGACTTCCCGGTCTGGGGGTAAATCAGACAATAAATCTGGAAAGACGTCAGGGAATTCTTGAGCTATAGGAATATCCTCCAACTTGGTCTCTTCCTGCTGAAGGTCCTTGACTACAGCAAGAAATCCTTGACCACCACTCATCAGATACTTTTCAGCCTGCATCGCTGATATGAACACTGAGGCTAGGTGTTTCTGACCACCAATAAAATTAAATTCAGGCTGACTTGGAGTTTTGAAGTTGACAATCTTCCTGAAGAAGCATGATAGGAGGCCAACCAATCCATTCCAAGGATAACATCGAAAAACTTCAGTGGAAGAACAATGAGATCAGCATTCAACCTCCTATTCTCCAAAACAATTGGGCAAGATTTGCATACTGTGTCAACTTTCATAACATCTTCATTTGGAAGTGCAATATGCAACTCTTGATTCAGAGGAATAGGTGTCAATGATGCATTCTTGTCAAGATAGATGTCAGATATGAAAGAATGCATGGCACCCGGGTCAATTAAAGTTTGAGCATAAGCAGTACCTACTTTAATCATTCCTGGACATAAGTGTAATTTATTTTAACATTAAGGATTGAACCTAACTTTTAATTAACTATCAATGCATTGCACAAGATAAGAATGTAATACTAGATATAACATTAAAGGGTATACCTATCACCACAGAATTAGAGGCGGCAGCGTCCTGCTGAGTGAGGTTGAAGACCCATCCCTGGGTCCTCGATAGCTGCTGCTGCTATTGCTAGCTCATCCCTTGACTTGAAGAAGGCTGCTGATCCTTCCGAAAGGGACAGGTGGCAATCTTGTGATTAGTTTTCCTACAGACAAAGCAGGCACCAGTCAATCTGCAGCAAGGCTTTCCAGGGTGGGAGTTACCACAATGAATGCAACGAGTCTCCTTATTCTGTGGTTCGACTGGGGCCTGTTGTCACCCTTCTTCTTGGCCTGAGCAGAGGATTGGCCAGAAGTAGGCCCTTTTCTCTTCTTCCGCTGCTCCCAATCCTTTTGAACAGCATTTATATCCCTCTCAATCACCAAGGCCTTATTCACCACCGCACTGTAAGTGAGAAGCTCAAATGCATTGACTGCTTGCCTCAGTCGGGGTCGCAATCCCTCAGTGAATCTGGTGACCTTGGCCATTTCATTGGTCATAATATTTGGAGAAAAACGAGCTAACCTGGTGAATTCAGCTTCATACTGGGCCACAAAAAGATCCTTTTGCTCTAATTTGATAAACTCTGATTCCATCTGTCTATGTACACTCCTGGGGAAGTATTTGTTGAAGAATATCTCTCTAAACTCTCCCCAAGAAATAATCTGTCCATCCCGACGCTGCTCTTCAACTAACCACCAATCATAAGCTTCTCCCTGGAGAAGGTAGGTGCAAATCTGATCCGCTCCATCTCCTGACTACCATGAGCTGTAAAAGCCTTTTCCATATCTTGCATCCACCGCTCAACATCAACAAGGTTAGTGGATCCAGAGAAAGGGGCAGGGGCAAACTTCTTGAAATCTGCAAAGCTACGGCCAACCCCTATCCAGGATTGAGATGGAGCAGGCTGGGTCTGTGGAGCAGTAGAGTCAGATGAGTCTGTGGAACAGGAGGGGCAGACTGAGTGGACAAAGCCTACAGAATCTGATGCTGCATGTCCCGCATCGACTGCGCCATAACCGAGAGAACTTGAAGCATCTTGGTCTGGAGTCGCTGCTGATCAGTCCTAACTGAATTGGCAGGGGCAGCACCTCCGGTGGCTTCCAAACCTCCCGGTTAGCCAGCATTACCAACTTGGGACCCCTCATCATTTTGTTGACTTCTAGTGCGACGTGACAATCCAATCTTCTGATAAATTAGTTGTAATCAATATCATGGTAAACTTTAAATGTCAGGCTTTCATAATATCTGAAATTTATAATTGTCTCAATATCATCTTAGTATTTTGCCTAAGGTGTCATCATGTATGTGTCCCTAATGTCGTAACCAGGCTCTAATACCACTAAAGCTATCACACCCCAGTTTCAAAATTCGAGCTAGGGTGACAACCTACCGCATGCCAGGCATGCAAGGCGTCTCGAACTTCATCACATAAATCAATATAAAACAAAATCAAATTCATGATTTATTACAAACCATAATTATCAGTCTTGGCTACCAGCCCTACACACAAGCAACACTGAACTATATCAATATAATGGAACTAAATTTATTTAATAAAAGCTCCATCTATCCCAAATATCCTTCTTCATTCCTGAGGCTCTGAAAAACATTGAGAGAATTCTATGAGCTCACACTCAATAAGTAAGCCTAATACAATTTCAAATTACATTTATTATACTATCAGCATATTCATGTCATCAGATCAAAATAATTTGGAAGCTTAATTAAATAATAAATGCTAGAATATGCGATGTAAACAAAACACTATTTATACTATCATTGTTTTCCTTTATGTGTCCCATGACCCTCCGACACTCATCTTGTGTATCACTCTTAAATGTCCCCTAAGAGGAAGAGTCCTGGTACCACTATTATGCCATATCATAATTTATCATATCATAATCTGTCATATGAGAACCGCGACGGTACATAAATTTTTACTGTCATTATCATAATTGCATATTATCATCTTGATAGTAACAACATAATTTTGCAAGATTAATATAATTACATTTAACTGTAAGTTCACAATTTATAAATTAAATAATTTATAAAATTATAATACTTGGCTTACTTATCTCAGTATGCAAATTCCAATTAATAACCCAGCTATTTGGACACCTGGGTACCTACAGTATCATGTTACATTATTAAATTTTTAAAATCTAAATAATAAAATGATTCTTAAAACTCTACCCAGACCACTTCATGGGCCCGACTTTGGGCTCAAATATCTCTCAATATATTTGTCCAAATGGGGATTTAAAAATATCCCAAGAAACTAGATTCAATCATGATTCGGGCCATATATTTACTTTGCCATTCTCGGCCCACTACAGGGCCCAAAAAGTGGCTCAAAAATGGCTCACAGATCGGCCCAACAAAGCCCAAATCAAGGTAGCCCAATACAAGATGTACAGGGTAAACTATACCCCATCCTCTTTGATTAATAACAATCCCAAGAAGAAGATAAGATGAATCTGTGCCGTAGCACTGCAAGAAATCTCACACCGATCTCTCCCTCACCTTGCCTCAGGTTATAAGATCACTCACCGTAACCCATAGATGATTGCCCGTAGGAAGCTCCTCAACGGCTCCGGCTCCGATCGTCTCTTCTCTTTCTCCTCCTTCTCGCCCAAGATGGAGAATATAAGATGCCTTCAATTTGATGGCCGGTTGGATTGGATTCTCCTTGATTCCTCTCCGTTCAATGCTCTTCCCGAAGACCTCTGCCCTCTTATTTATAGTGCAGCCGTTGCCTTATCCAAAGCTTCACCCGTTCTTATCTTATCCTCATGCACCGCCTCCTTTAATGCACCGCCCAAACTCTTGTAAATCTTATCCTTTGATGGGCGTTGGATAGGCTAATGAAGGACTCCTAGTTGAAGCTGGTTTGATGCCTGAAAACTTCATCCAAAAAGCTCCATCGGTAATTTTGGATAAAGGCCAACTTATCCATAACTAACTCCCCCAAAGATCTTATCCAAATCTTCTTGTTTGTTGCTTGTGGATCCCGGGGATTACAAACCCCTTTCCTCGTGGCAACATTAATCAAGGGAGAGAAAAAGACTCTCCTTTCTACAACAACCTTAATCCAAGGAAAAGGAAGAGACCCCTTTTCTCATAGTAACCTTAATCCAAGGAAGAGGAAGAGACTCCCTCCATCATCCATGTATCAAAATCTCAGCCTTTAAAATTAGGAATTAGTTGTCTCATAACTATATGCCCTAATTTATAAGTGTTCACCATCGAACTGTAGAGATTCATCATGCCCCATCCTATGGGAATGAATCCATCTCCCATCCCATGGGCATGAATCCATCTTCATATGGCTGAGATTTACCATCTATACCCAAATAATCAGAGCCGTCCATCACATGAAATAAGCCAATTTTAGGTATCTAATTATTTGTTCATCATATGTAAATTATCTCTCCCTAAAATTCCTTCCTTTATTATAGATCATATCCATTATTATTTTATCTCCTTTAAATTAGGTCTTATCCAATTATCTAATATGTCATCTTTTTTGAATTAAATATAATTTAATTCTCATTTTAATTCATCCAAAATTCTTTTTAATGTGTGTGACCCATTAGGAACATGTTGGCAATAATCATGTCCTAATCACTTACACTAGGAATGATTGGACAACTCTTTGTCAAAATCAACAATATGATTATAGATCATGAGAGGCCTCTAGCAAAGATCATGACCACCCAGGTGCTAACGGTTTTGTTGACATGACCATCAACAACACCTATCCATGTGAACCCTTTAATTGATCTTTGTCACATATCTCAGATCAATGTGTCAACCCTGTAATTGATCTTTGTTTACTTGATCTCAGAAAATTGACTCATATGAATTAGAACTTCAAAACTATTTTGAATTCCAACTCAACTTTGCAAGGATTTAACAGTCAATTTAATCCATGGCCATGGGATATAACCCCTTCTATAAAAGAAGATGATAAGTCTATTTATTATCCAATTTAACTATTAAAATAAATATTAATTACTTTGAATTTATTAAGAATTGATACTTTTTTTGGATGTTTGAAGAAAAAGAGCCTATAGATGGAAAGAGCTCGAATTTTGGAGTCCAACGATGTAGACGACACTCAAATTAGGATTCGGTTTGCCTGAAAAGGAAGAAAGAGATGATTTCGCATGCAAACTAAGGTAGGTGATGTTGAACGGATGGCTGAGAAATTTTCTCAAAATATCTTGAGCGCCCAATTGACTCCAACTTTGACTAGAAGGAAATCCTAGACGAGCTTTATAAAAGGAGGACCTCAGACAGTATTTTGGAGGAGTTTCTACAAAGCTCTTTTTATTCTTCTTTTATTTAGATTATTGTATTTAGGCCTGAGAGAGAAAAATTATGGAGGGGATGCTGGCAGCAGCAATATGTGGCTAGATTCCTTTAACTTGGGATGATGATGAAGCTGTAATTAGATTTTATCTTTCTTTTTGTTCTTAATTTCTATGCAATAAAAGTTATGCTCTTCTTTATTATATCTTTTGAGTTATTTTTCTAATAGAGGTTTTGATCTGACATACACGGCCAGATTGTACCCTCTATCGATGTACCGTGATCTCAAGATACGATACGTACTTAAGAGAGACAGATCGTAGTATGATAGATTAGACCCTTAACCTTGCAATTATTAGATAGTTTATACTCTAAGAGGATGTGCCATAATCTTCTTATACGGTCCATGCCTAATAAGAGATAAATTATTCTAATTTTAAATTTATAAAAATTATAACTATTGCAACATTAAAAAAAAGAAGATAAAACATGTTTGCATGATGGATTCAGATTCCTAGGTTGCTTCTCCTGCTATTTGAATTTTGTTAATTAATTAGTTGTTATCTTTTAATAACTGCTATTCTTAATATAATCCTCTATAGATAAATTTTCTTTTTCTCTTTGTGAAATAATTGCCTTTGATCCCCGAGGATACGATCCCGATTCACCACTAGCTATAGTAGTAAGTAGGTTTTATTTTTGACCGCCAACAACAATGATCAGGAGACGAATCATGTCTTGATCAAACACCACCTTCATATGCTTCATGTCATACACCATATTTGCCACCCATGGCTAGAGCGACGTTTGGATGTTGTCAAAGCATAACATTTCACACATGAGATGCAATGAAGATCTCAAGTCAAGGGATCACTCATACCATCATCATTAGAGATCAACCATCGACACTATAAAATATCCATATGGGATCTTTGTACAAGTTATCTATTGCATCGTTACAATAACGAGCATCCACACACCTATCCAAGTATCTTTATACTTCAGCTTATGAAATCAGCTGCTCACTCCAAGGGTGAGGATATGCAATATGTACCAGTCTCATGGTGTTCGATGGTATCCAGTCCCATCTACACATCGACTAGAAAAATTTAAAGAATTAAACCATAACGTGCAATTTGGATCTTACAATTTGTAATCTCTATTACAAATTTCATTTGCACGGTTTACATTATTTTGAACTTTATCTCATAGATAAATATATCAAATATATAATAAAAGACATCTGGATAGATAAAGAAACCATTTTATTTGATTGTATTCATAGAATGTATATAGCTTTCAACCGATTGGATTTAGGGCATACACTAACATATAAATTCTCATGTTTATCATACTTGTCTTTCTTTCTCTCTACTCTATCTTTCATACTCTATTTTGCATTCTTAATATGACACTTATAGCATATATCCTTGTGCACCATCATTTTAAAAATTGTTTCTATGTGTTGAAATTTTTAAGAACACAATTCATCCCACTTCTTGGGTTGCCATCTGGACTAATAAGATGCAACCCAATTACTCCTTCAAATGTCCAATAAAAGATTAATGGTAATGAAAAAATAATGTAATAAAGAAAAAGAACTTACTTTCCAAGCATAAGGATAAGATTCAGGCTTAATCCAAAATCTATCAATCATAAATTCTTGAACCTATTTATAGGCTTAGCCTTGAAAATGATCAAATTTAAATTATTTGAATTGTTTCTGATTCTTCACATTCGTTATTGGGCAGCTGTGCAAGCGTTCCGTCGCTTGCGAGTGCATTGCGCCGCTCATGGGAATATCCGCGAGGCGTTCCTTTTTTTTTTTTTTTTGAAGAGAAATCGTTATTAGTTTCCCCAAACAGCGATGAATATATTTTAGTTGAAAGTCTGAAGAACGTGAGCGGCCCCACTCTGAAAAAATCTTAAATTCATCCGCATGGCAATATGAGGTCAATTTTTTAGATGTCCTGGATTGATGGCTGATCAACAATTCAAACATTTCATTTTGGTTGGAGCATTCTTGAAGGGAAAAAAAAAAAAATTTAATCTGGCATGCATAAACAGTAAGCAGAAATTCATATTTTAAAACATAAAGAAGACCCATGGGATCATGAGTATACCACTATTATTAAATTGACAAGAAGATAAACATTCTACTCGAATTTGACGAGCCAATTTAGAATTTTACCAACAACATCAATTGCTTTCATCCAATGGAGTTCTCCCTTATGCAACATTAGATAGAGCATCCTTCAAGGCATAAAAATTCAATCTGATGCATAAATAGTAAACAGAAATTCGCATCTTAATGCAGAAAGTAGACCCATGGGATCATGAGCACCACTCGATTATTACAATATTAGATAGAAGACAAACATTCTATTGGGCCTTGATGAGCCAATTCAGAATTTTGCCAGCAACATCAAATGCTTTTATCTTAGATGTTAAGACTCCAGGCGATGCCATATCTGTTCGAATGAGTCCCCACCTACGCAATGTTCGATCTCACCTACTATTCCAAGAATTTTTTGAATCGCCCCTGGGATATCCCCTGCTTCAATCCCTCCGATAGCCTCTCGCAACTTGTTCAAAATCTCAGCAGCCCAAAGGCGCATTTAAATATATCCCCAAAGCTGAAGCTTGGCGTTGCATCGTTGGTGGCATTGTTGGCCAACAGATGCCCTATCGCTGTGATCGCCAGTTCTTGGATACTCGTCGTCCCTTCCGCCGGAATTCCCTTAAGAGCCGAGACGCAAAACTCGTAGTCATCTCCTCCTGTTGCTTCTCTGCATATCCTCTCGAAGGATGAAGCATCTGAGAAGCTTGGTATGAAGCTGACCAAAAGAAGCGAAGAGACCAAGAGAGATGCCTTCATCTTTTACGTTCTTGGTTTCTACTTGGTGTGAAGCACGTCTCTTTTTTATAGGCTTGGTAACCATAGTCGTCTTCTTTGGTATGTTTGGCTCGCCTTGGAAATTGTTGCCGTCATGGAACATGACTACTGGCAGCAGAGATATATATATTTAGAAAGCGAAAATGGATCTTTCCGTTGATAATTTACTTGGAAAGGAGATTTAAGTACGTTGAATGAAATCGGTCAAAATTTTCCAGTTAAAATGGATATCGTCTGTGTCCAGATTTATCGAGCCCCTTTATCAGGAGGCAATAAATGCAGTAGAATTCTAGGTTGTATTTAATTTCTTCACTGAATTTAAATGGATTCTAGGTGTATCAACTAGCTCCAAATAACGAGGCTGTCTTTGGTTTGTTTAAGCTTCAGGATCAACTGACTCGTTTTAAATCAGGTATCCTTGATCATTGCTGTCTGAGAGATTGCAGAAGGGATGGAGGAGGCCTTGCGTCTGGATGGTGGATTCCCCGTGGACAAAATTTTGGCGAAGGCTGGGCTTGTTTTATATGAACTGTTGCTTGGATTGCTGCTTCTTTTGGCCTGGCTTTACTGGACATACCCTCCGATCATCGAGCTCAGTGCTTCCCTTCTTTTGTGCTTCATAAATCACATTTGACGACAAAGAAAACCTACGTTACACCCAATTAACAGCATTTGTGCAGTTTAAATGGTAAAGTCATGGTCATTGAAAGAAAAAGAAAATCATTTAAGACCTCTCTAAAATACCATCACCTAAACTTAGGCATGTTATTATTCCATTCAATACTTTTTAAGGAAAATAGGTGGCCATGTTAAAAGCATCATTTAAAACAATTATAGGTATGCATTTTTGAATTCAAATACTATTATAATTTACATCTGTGTTTATCAGACAAAAGCATACATGGATATGGGTGCATTGATATAAATTCTATGTCTATTCTTTTTTCAACCTAGTAATGATTTATTTTTTGGGTTGTATTTGAAAGGGATATTAAGAAGGGATTTCATTAAGATGGAGTTTTAAAATTTTAAAACAAAACTCTCTATTAAAAGAAAATTTTGAAATTCTATAAAATTTTAAACAAGAATTTGAAATATCCAAAATCTCCATTTATAACCTATCTTTAGAGGTGTAATTCACAAATTCTTCAGAATGATAGTTTATAAAACTACAATGGCATATTTGTAAATAAACAAAAATTTATGGCATTTTTTAAATAATGAACGAAGTTATTTCTAGTCTACATTTTTTTAAATTTTTGTAAATAATATTTTTACACTATTTTTGTAAATAATTGAAGTACAAAATTTTTACAATAAATATTTACATAGCATTATAAATATTTACATTTTTATACTTTATAATTTACAAAATATCAACAAGTTATAATTTTAAAAATATTTTGAAATTATAAATCCATAAAAAATTATAATATTGTAAATATATTATTATAATAAAAAATATTTATAATTTATAATTATAAATATTAAGATATTTATATGATAAATTGTGTAAATATACTTACAAATTTTTTTGGATAGGTAAATATTTTTATAGTTTTTATCTTACCTAACCCCTATGACTATAATAGATTTACAAAAACAATGTTAGTAAATAACAAATTATTTATCAAAACATGGTGTTGCTTTTGCAAATAATTTTTGGATTTTTAAATTCTTTTCTATTTTAGAAACAAGGTTAGGCATTCACATGTAACCCATCTAGAATCAAAAAAAGGGAATCTAATTGAATTCCTTTATTTTTAGGTAGATCATTTGTTTGGAATGCTTTTAAGGTGAATGAATTCAATTGAATCAAATCACAAAAAGAAAATTTTCATACTATTAGAATTCACACCAAAATTGATGTGATTTGGGATGCTAAAATTTATTTAGTGGGATCCATTTTTAAAAAACTAAAATACCCCTTCTTGATAGTTACTCTTCTTCTCCTTTTATGCTAGAATGATAAATGTTATGTTTAGGCCCGGTTTGACGAAACTATTGGCAATAAAGCTTTAATGGTAGAGCTTTAAGCAGTAAAATTGTTGAAAATAAAGCTTTTGAGAAAGCTATTTTTATTATTTAATAATATTTTAAAATAAATTAAAACTTTAACAACTATTGAGTAAATAAACTGAAAAAGTGCTTTTAAAATAAAAATGATAAAATACATTGCATAATACTTTCAATTATCTAACCTATTAATATCATTATTATAAATTATTTTAATATCATTATAATATAATAATCATACTATAGTAATATTAAAATATATCATATTATCATACTATGTTATAGTATAAGAAAATATAATAATGATTATAATATAAATTTATTATGATATATTATTTTACTATAATTTAATAATTATTATAATAAGTTATTAAAATTATGGTCATTATTATAATAACATAGTTTCTTAATATTGTGATATATTGTTATAGTAATATTATAAAATTATAATCCATATACCATAATAATATTATATTTGTATTATATTTATTATATTATTTTATTTTATACGATTTAATATATTATATATAATAATATTTTTATTTAGTTATAATAACTGTATTTATTTTTAAGATATAAATATTATATAATAAATACTAAAATATTATTTAATGCAATATATTATATTATTAAAGTCATACTATATATTGTATTATAATATTAAAAATTTTTATTCTCTAGGTTGGTTGCTATATGGTATAAGAAAATATAATAATATTATAATATAATAACAATTATAAAGTAAAATTATTAATTATTATATTATAAATATATTATCAAATTATGACAATTATTATCTAATAAATATCACAATATTGTGATATATTATTACTTTAATATTACAAAATTAATGCATTATATAGTATAATATTATAGTTATGTTAATAATTTTTAAATATAAGATATTATAATATATTATTATAATCATAATTATTATTATATTATAATACTAAATATTACTATTAGTTCAAATATGTTAACTTCAAATCTAATAAAAATTGCTTCTTGATATTCTATAAGTAAAAAGCTTTTGAGCTTTTGATAGAACTACAAAGTATTTTTAAAAATTTTATTAAACACTATTCAATAACTCAAAGCACTTTTAGGTTTATGAAAGTACTTTTAGATCCTTCAAATGGGGCCTTACTTGATTTTTCATCTCTCTTGTAAAGTGTATTTGATAAATCTCGGTAAGAATGAGTCACTTTAGTTTGGATGAACTTTTTGTTTGTGAGATGTTTGAAAGATTTGTTATATGAGATGTGTGACTTCTTGAGCTAGATTTAGTATGAGATTTGACATATGAATGGTCTTCTTTTAGTTATTTTGCCCATGCAAAGCCACTAGAGCCAGACATATGCAAGAGAGATGGTGTGGGCACTAGGATCAGGCAGAGGGTTCTTAACCCTATATGGATATCTGATTAGCTTTGATTCAAGTCTTGAGTTGGAAAATTAGGTTTAGTTTATTTTAATTTGAGTCCCGTCCAGTTCAGTTTATTTTAATTTGAATCTTGTCCAGTTTAATTTATTTTAATGTGAGTCCTATAGTAAGTTTATTTAGCTTACAAGAAAAGACACCAGTATGGAAGAAGAAGACAAGGCCTACACATAGAAGCAGTGAAGGGATGCCCAAATGCATACCGCCTAGATTTAAATTTTCAGCCCTGAATTGCAGCAGTGAAGGATATACCATATTGCCACCCAGTTCTTTTGAAATTTTAACCCTGAATTCAATCCAAAGAAGCAAGTGAAGGATACTCAATATGGTCATCCCAAATTACTGATTTTAAATTTTCTTCCATATTCAAATTCAAAGGGTGCCAATTAAGAAAGTGGGCGCCATTTTGGAATTATTTTGAATTTTCTTTCATAAAAAGGGATGCCTCTTTTTATTTCCATATTTGTATTTACTTGGGCCCCAAGTCTCTTATCCTATAAAAGAGACCCTCTTGTATATAAAAAAGTATCGAACCTTTCAATCAATAAGTTATTTTAAGTCATATTTTTCTTGCTGTTCTTGTGTTCTTGCTTCTGTGCATGCCTGCATCCAAGCCGCCCAACCTTAAACCCTAACCGCCTTCTTGCCATCCACCAGTGCACCCCTCCAAGCAGTTGTCCAAGAGCCCTAGCCACCGTCTTGCCCCATCCAGGGACGCCCAAGGACCCTCGACCACACCCCACCTCCTTCTCCACTTTTTCTTCATCTCTTTACCTTGATTCTAATTTTTTCCTTTCTTATTAGCCCTTGTATAGTGATCTTGTAGATCCCTCAGTAGCCACGAATCCAGAATTTAAGGTGATCGTCATCCAGGTCAGTGAATACTTGGCTGCAAATCCGTAGGCTCAGGGCTTGGTCATCTAGGGCGAATCCGCCAGGCAGAGTGACCCCTTCAGTACTTTGATCTTTTTCTCATACCAGGTACACCCCCTCTAATCTACTAGTAACTTTATTGAAGGAGAGCAAGCCCTACCGGGGCTTCTTAGCCTTGACGGTCTTTCTTCTTTACTTTTCTATGGAACTATTTCGCGTACGAAGTTACTATGAGTTTTTCTGAATCCCTCTTAAGCTATTACTTCGAAAGACTAATCAACTACAATCATTAATCATATAAAATTTACTTGCAAGAGAATCGGTCCTGCATCAGTTTGGTATCAGAGCATGGTTGGGCTTAATTTTTAATTCATATTATTATCAGTATATTATCTGTTAATTAAATTATTTCTACCTGTATACATATCAAAAAATTACAAAATTTATTTCTATGGATTTGATATAATTTAAAGTATTTTATTATTTTCTAAAATTTAATTCGATCTATGAATTAATTGCATGCCTGATTACTCACAAAAAACATAAAATTCTTGAGATTTTGTTAATCAAATTATTTCTGTCTGCATACATATCAAAAAATTATGAAATTTATTTCTCTAGATTCAATATAATTGAAGTTATTTTTTGTTAATTTTTAAGGATTTAATTCAATCTGTGAAAAAAAATAATTTTGAGATTTATTGCTATTTATAGATTTCTGGATTAGGGTTTGTGTTTTGCATATTATTCATCCGCATTAAATTACTCTTAAGGGCTCTCATTGATGTTAGATAAGGAAGGGATTGAGACCCCTTCCTTGGCCCAAAACTATCACCTGTGTATTCCGATCCTAAGCCTTTAATCTAAAACTGAGTAGCAACTTAATTGACATTTGTCCTAGAGGGCTAGGGACACCAACAGTCAGTCTAGTATAATGAAGGAGACTAGTACAAATCAATCTGGCATGTGCTCTGAAATTGATGTCTAGAAGAAAGGTCAAATGTCAAACGATTTAAGCAGAGTGTTGGGGTTATTCTATTAGGCACCTGCAATTTGCGGAACGAACCTCCCCCCTCCCACCTGTCCCAACTGGCCAATTGAAGAGTTACTGTTAGATTGGTTTGCATTAAGCCAAATCCTTTACTCTAGATGAATATGTTTAGCATACCATACTCCGAGTCAATCTAAGTCTTGTATGCTTGATTGTGCTTGCATGTGCACTAGATCAGAAGCATCTTTTTGCCCATCATCACCTCCATTACAGGCTGAACCCATGGCTAATCAAAATATTGAGGATCACTTAAGGATCATCACTGAACAACTAGCCCGAATGAACCAAGACATTAAGCAATCTAAGGCTAGATTAGGGTCCAGGTTCGATCAAGTCAAAACTAGGTTAGGCATCCTTAAAAAGCCCGGGAGGCCCACATTGAGTCTGATCATGAGACTCCACCTCATCCTAGGAGAGCCCAACAACCTAACCTCTACATAAGGCCAAACCCTAAGGGACCTCCACATCATGATCCTCACTTTGGGGATGGCCTAGGAGACCACCTTGACCTGATCTAGTCCTAGATGTTCTCCCTAGGAGACCCAATCATGAGGCAGTAGACCAAGAAGAAAGAGCCCTTAGAAGTGTCAGACTTGAAGCACCTACTTTTGATGGCTCTATGGATCCTAAGGATCACCTAGATTGGAAGGAAAAGATGGACCAGTACTTTGATTGGTACAACATGTCTGAGGAGCGTAAGTTTAGATTTGCCAAGCTCAAGTTAGTACGATAGGCTAGGTTATACTGGGCCACTATAGAGCGAAGGAAAGCACTAGAGGGTAGGGACCCCAAAATCACCTAGCGTGCCATGAAGGCTAGACTTCGATTTAATTATGTCCCCACATCGTATGACCAGAGCCTATTGGACCAATGGTAGGGATTAATTCAGGATAGCAAAACTGTGAATGAATACATTGCTACATTCCAAGAGTATACCATGAGGTGTAATTCAGTCTGAGGAAGTCACCCTATCCAAGTTTAGGCATGTCCTAAGAGCAGATATTCAAAGAGAACTCTACCATAGAAGGGTGCACAATTTAGAAGAAGCTTACCAAGTTGCTAGAGATTATGAACATTTTTAGAGAAGGCCATCCTATCATAGATCAGAGGCTACCAAGAGCCCTAGCCCATATCCAGGATCTAGCCAGGCCTATCCTAGTCATCCCAGACCTACCCAATACTTAGACCCTCGCCAGACTTACCCGAGTCGACCCAACACTAGCCGACCCAGTACAAGCCAAACCGAGTTGAGTCGACCCCAGAATAGTACCCCTATACCCCAAGAGAGAATAAGGGCAAATCTGTAAAGGTCCAGAGAAATCCCAACCCCTAGATCAAATGCTTTAGATGCAACAAACCAGGGCATATGATCAGCCAGTGCCTAGTCAGATCCCTTCATATAGATGAGTTACCTGAGACTGAGTCCGAGCCCCTAGTTGAGCCTGAGGGAGAGGTCTATGAGGCTGATATCCATCTGATAGATGAGTACGATGGAGATGAGGAAACATTTGATTCTGAAGATCTATTAGAAGTGGTTAGATGCATCTTGACCCAGACTCAAACTAAGGACCAGGAAGATTGGCGTAGGACTAATATCCTATAGACTTTTGTTAAGATAGGGGATAATGTGCTCAAGATAATAGTTGATAGTGAAAGTTGTATCAATGTCGTTTCTGCCAATACAGTTAAATCATTAGGATTGACCATAGTTCCTCATCCTAATCCCTATAAGGTCTCGTGGGTAGATTCCATCTCTATCCCAATCAAGTCTAGATGCCAAATACTAATCAAATTGCAAAATTATGAAGAAAAGATCGGGTGCGATGTAATTTCTATGGGTGTTAGTAGTATTATATTAGGTTGACTTTGGCTTTACGATCATGATGCCACCTTGTTTGATCAATCCAACATCTACTCTTTTAAACACAATGGAAACAAGTATGTAATACATCCAGTTCTACCTAAGGACCCAATCAAGAAAGGAGCTAGTAGCTTAAGGATAGCAAGCCAAGAGTTAATCTGATTAAAGCTAAGGAATTAGAAAAGGATATCACTGAGGGTAACTCTATTTGGATTTTGATCACTAAAGAGATCCATGAATCAGTCTAAAAGGAACAACCCACTGAAGTAATTAAGACCCTAGAGGAATTTAAGGATGTCTTCCCTGAAGAGTTGCCTGATCAGTTACCACCCCTGAGAGACATCCTGTTGGTCCAGATAGCAACCCAAGAGGGGGAGGGGGTGAATTGGGTTTTTCAAAAATTTAAACTTTTTAAAAATAAACTCCAGCAGAAATAAAACTTAGATTCGTACAGATTAAAACAGAATATGCACAAACACAGAAGATTTTATAGTGGTTCGATGTACCTACACCTACGTCCACTCCCAAGTATCTCTTGGGTCCACACTATAATCAATCTGATTACAGCAGAGTTGTTTTGCAAGCTCACAACTCGAACTTGTTGTTTTCCCGGGTGCACAACGAACCCAGCTGGTTTTCAAGGCTCACCAGCACAAAACCTTACACCACAAGCTAATGCTTGCACAAGGCTAACAGCCTCAACTGAATCAATCACCAGATTGACCCAGCAAACAATATTTTTTACAAGATAAACAGCTCCTCCTATGAGCAAATATACAATAATGAAACAAGAATAAAAAGATAGGAATCAAAGCTTGATTTGCAGATCTTGGTGGCTTGCTCCTTCTCTTCTTTTGAGTGGATCTTCCTTCAAGGTGCTCTTGAGACTCAGAAGATCAGAGAACTAGGGCTTGCTTTTTCCCTTGAGATTTCTTCGAAATAGAACAACAAAAGCTTGGAAATCTCTCTCTTTTCTTTTGGGGAATCAGTATGATCTTTCCTTACGAGTTTTTCCTCTTTTCTCTTTTGATTTTCTGATGGATTTCTAAGATTTCTCTCTATTCTTTTCTTTTTTTTCTCTCTCTCTCTTCTTTTCGGATGCAGCAAACCCTCTTCTTATAGATCCCGATTAATCCATAAATAGTTTAAAACTATCCGTTAGAAATAAGTGTAAGAAGGGTTAGACCAAAATAGCAATAGCCGTTGGAATTAAAAAGATAAAAGTAAAGTTTAGAGTCGTTCTGACAGTTCTGGAGTCGCGTCTGACATTCTGGAGTCGGCTCTAACTTTTCTGGAGTCGGCTCTAAATCGAAAATCCCCAAATTGCTTGAACTGAGTCGTCTCTGACTTTTCTGGGGTCGACACAAAAAACTTCTGGAGTCGACTCTAACAGTCCGGGAGTCGACTCTAAGTCATGGCCAGAAAAACCATCATTCTGTCTTTTCTGTTGGAGTCGGCTCTAACAGTCCGGGAGTCGACTCTAAGTCTGTGCCATTTTTCGGAGTCGACTCTGCGATTCCATGTGTCGACTCTAATGTCTGCAATCTTACCTTGACATTAGATTCGAACTAGAACTTGATTTGTCTTATGATTTTGATTAATAAATCATATCATAAACTGAAAAACTTAATCAAAATCATTAGTAACTTCAAATGTTATACTCAAATAGTTTTGTTAATCATCAAAATCAACAATTGGGTCAACAATCTCCCCCTTTTTGATGATGACAAAAACTTTGAGTATATGCATTAAAAATTCATTTGAATTAAGAATTATAGACATTGTTAAAGCTTTAAAACTTCTAACAGAGAATTTGATGTCAAGTTTCAAAATGAACTTTAAAACATACTTGAGTTCTATTATAAACAATCAAGATGATTTAACATAGAAAATCATTAAGCTCCCCCTGCATTAAATAACTCCCCCTATGCAAGGTATATGTAATAAACTGAAATATGATCATTGATACAAATTGATTAGAATTTATAAATCTCAAAATTTCTCTCCCCCCTCTTTTTAGATATGCCAATTGATTGAAATCTTATATTCTTTAATCTTATATTCTTTCATTCTTATTTCTTTTATGCATATACAATTTTCTCTCCCCCTTTTTTGTTATCAGCAATAAGGTGAATTTAAAACAATAAAGAAGGTTATCAGAGCGGGGTTGTTGGTTCATTCAATCATAGAGATGTAATTGGTTCTCATAGACAAATTTGCAATAAAAGGATAATTGTATTTCAATGCAAGATTCATTACATGTGTCAATTCAAGTACATTCTTAGAAAAGTAACATATTCAAGTCATAGTAAAATTCCTAGATACAAGCTATCAAAGTAAGAAAGCTAGAAATCCTAAGATACAAACTAGGATAAGATAGGGTATCAAAATCAAACATGCTTGTAAACAATTTTCTTCAAATGACCAATCATTTCCATAATTTCATCTTTTTGGTTTCTTAAATTTTTCAAGACAAGCTTCAACTTGAGCGACAGCAATATCAAGATCTTTCTTCAACTGACCAGTAGCATCTAAATAGACTCTTGATCCATCTGCTATCCCTTCTAGTCTTTCAAAAATCTTTTGAAGCTCAGATGACATGGCATTCACTGATTTATCCAAAGTGGAAACTATCATGTCAAGCTTAGCAGATATCAATTTCATTTCACTTCTCATATCCGAATCATGCTCAATCAGTAAGGCTCTGAGCTGATCAAGCTGCTCCTCTGAAAATCTTCCAGATACCAAGGCTGACTGATGTGGAGGTGAAGGATGAGTGCTCGGTCCAGCCTCTGAAGGTCCAGCAGTAGATGGTCCAGGAACATCCTCTCTCTGGCCTCCTCACTCTGGCTTCTTGTCCTTTCCTTTGCCACTACCATTTACTTTTCTGAAGCCCATTCGGTGAATAGTGGAGACACTGTAGTAGTCAGTATGCCTTAATTTCCTTTGCAGTTCATTCTCCATTATTTCACACCTTGGCTTCTGAATACTAGTGTCAGAATCATACCATATGGCAGTGTAGATCTTTTCTTGGTAGCTGCCTCTGCCATATAGCCAATCATCATTCCAGCTAAATTTACTGGTTCCAGTGATGATACAGTCCATCATAAGAATGTCTCGCTCCGAGACATACTCAAATCTTCCAATCTTAGGAAATAGATTCTTCCACAAATATTATGAAGTAATCTGAGTTCCAAGGTTAGTTGATTTGCCATTACCTCTTCAAACTCAGATACTTCTCTTCCAACATCCTAGATAGGGCACCACCTCTATCATCATGCTGATACTCAGTCAAACCAATAGTGGGCATCTCCAAAAATTTCCAAGCGACTCTGCAGTGATTACCACTTTGGTTCCTCTCACAAAACTCACAAACCTCCTTCCTCTACATAAATCATTATAGAATTCTTTCACGAGGGCAGGGTAGGTAGGAACATCTAGTGAGCAAATCTTTTCCCAACCCATTTCTTTTATTGACTTCCTATTGAAAAACCTCCGAGCAAATAATTAAAATCTACCTTCCTTCCTGTAGTGATAACCTTACCGCTAACAAGTCGACACGAGAGATGATGGAGAAGCTTGGAGTGGAAGAGAGGAGGACGAAGATGGAAGAAGATTCCTTCTCGGTTCTTCGAACGGAACGTCTGTGGGAACGCCGCGCCAAACACGGATCCACGCCTTTTAGGAGCCATTGGAGATCAATGGAATGGAATCAAGGATTTGAAGAGTTTGGAAAAGTTTGGAGGTTTGGAAAGGTTTGAAAGGGATTGAAAAAGGGTTGAGTCGGGTGTCGACTCCGCCCTAATATTTTGACCTAGTTCTCACTTAGAGTCGACTCCCGCAAAGCGAGGTGTCGGCTCCGAACAAAAAATCTGTCAGCGCCGAATTAGAGTCGGCTCTGCAGAAGCCGGAGTCGGCTCTAATGCCCAAACTCTAAAGAAAAGGTGTCAACTCCAAAATTGAGGTGTCGACTCCACAATAGTTTCAGTGAAAAAATGAATTTCAAGGATCTGAAACTAATCAAATTAATCATCAAACTCTAGATAAGTGTTCCTTAATCAATTGGGGAAACAATGAATCAAATTTCTAGATAAATTTCCTTATTGGACATAGAGGATTTTCAAGAAATTAATGAAGTCTAGATAGTTGTTGTCCTTAAGAGTTTCAGAAAATCATTCTAAAGGATCACAAACTCCTAATTCTCCTCTAAGATAACAAAATCTTTCCTCACTAAAGGTTTGGTAAAAATATCAGCTAATTGATCATTAGTATTAACATATTCAAGACAAACATCATTGTTAGTTACATGTTCTCTAATAAAGTGATGTCTAATTTCTATGTGTTTAGTTCTTGAATGTTGAATTGGATTCTTAGTTAGATTGATGGCACTAGTATTATCACATCTAATAGGAATTTTATCAAGTGTGATACCATAATCTTCAAGTTGTCGCTTAATCCAAAGGATTTGAGCACAGCAACTTCCAGCTGCAACATACTCTGCCTCAGCAGTGGATAATGCAACCGAATTTTGCTTCTTGCTAAACCAAGAGATTAAGTTACTTCCTAAAAGTTGGCATGCACCACTTGTACTCTTTCTATCTAATTTACAACCAGCATAATCAGAATCAGAATAAGCAATCAATTTTAAGGTTGAGTCTCTAGAATACCATAATCCTACATTTTTAGTTCCATTTAAGTATCTAAAGATTCTTTTAACAGCAAATAAATGTGATTCTTTAGGATTAGATTGATATCTTGCACATAGACAAACAGAAAACATAATATCTGGCCTACTTGCAGTTAAGTAAAGAAGTGATCCGATCATACCTCTGTAATGCTTCTGATCTACTTTCTTACCTTCTTCATCCTTGTCCAGCTTGCATGAAGGACTCATTGGCGTACCAAGGGTTTAGCAGATTCCATACCAAACTTCTTGAGTATTTCCTTGTGTACTTTGTTTGGTTAATGAAAATCCCGCTTTCTCTTGTTTGATTTGAAGTCCAAGGAAGAAGTTGAGTTCTCCCATCATGCTCATCTCGAATTCTCCCTGCATTAACTTAGCAAATTCTTGACAAAGAGATTGTTAGTAGCACCAAATATAATGTCATCAACATAAATTTGAATAATTAATAAATCTTTTCTTTTCTTTTTAAAAAAAGTTTTATCAACATTTTCTCTAAAAAATTATTTTCAATTAAAAATTTACTTAATCTATCATACCAAGCTCTAGGTGCTTGCTTTAAACCATAAAGTGCTTTGTGCAATTTGAAAACGTGATTTGGAAATTCATGATCTTCAAAACCAGGAGGTTGTTCAACATAAACTTCCTCATTTATAAAACCATTTAAAAATGCACTTTTAACATCCATTTGAAATAAGTTGAAATTCATATGACATGCAAAGCAAGTAGTAGCCTAATGGCTTCTAATCTAGCAACAGGTGCAAAGGTTTCATCAAAATCTATACCTTCTTCCTGATTATATCCTTTTGCAACTAATCTAGCCTTATTTCTAATTACCAATCCATTTTCATCTAATTTATTTCTAAAAACCCATTTAGATCCTATTATAGGGTGATTTTTAGGTCTGTCTACTAGGGTCCAAACTTGGTTCCTAGTGAATTGATTTAACTCTTCCTGCATTGCTAACATCCAAAACTATCTTTCTCAGCTTCCTCTATAGTTTTAGGTTCTATTATGAGATACAAATGCAAGATGATTATTGATATTTCTCATTGATGATCTAGTCCTTACACCTTGAGATGGATCACCTATAATTAGGTCCTTAGGATGACCATAAGCATATCTCCAATCTCTAGGTAGATCTACATCATGAGCAGTATTAATACATCATCCTTAGGTGATCATCATCCTTAGCTTCAGGTTCTTGATCTGAAGATACATTTAATTTTTCAATACCTCTTTCAATCAAAGATGTATCTTCCTCATCATCAATTTTTCTGAACTTGATGCTAAAGACTCATCAAACACTATATGAATGGATTCTTCTACAACTAAACTTCTCTTATTAAATACTCTATATGCCTTGCTAGATGTAGAATATCCTAGGAAAATCCTTCATCAGACTTTGCATCAAACTTCCCAAGATTATTTTACCATTGTTATGAATAAAACATTTACAACCAAATGCATGAAAATAACCTAAATTTGGTTTTCCTATTATGCCATAATTCATAAGGTGTTTTCTTAAGGATAGGTCTAATTAAGGGCTCTATTTAGGATGTAACATGCTGTGTTTATAGCTTCCGCCCAAAAATATTTTGGAAGTTGGCTTTCACATAGCATGGTACGGGCCATGTCTTCTAAAGTCCTATTTTTCTTTCTACAACTCCATTTTGTTGAGGTGTCCTAGGTGCTGAAAAGTTATGATGTATGCCATTTTTCAAAACAAATTTTTCAAATAAGTGATTTTCAAATTCAGTTCCATGATCACTTCTAAGAGACACTATGGTAGTGTTTTTCTCATTTGTGACTTTCTTAACGAATTTCAGGAATATCGAGAAAGTCTCATCTTTGTGAGCTAAAAATATTACCCAAGTGAATCTAGAGTAATCATCTACTATCACAAGACCATATTTCTTTCCTCCTAGACTTGTGGTTCTAGTAGGTCCAAAAAGGTCCATGTGTAGTAGCTCTAGTGGCCTAGAAGTTGAAACAATATTTTTAGATTTAAAAGAAGTTCTTGTTTGTTTTCCAAATTGACATGCATCACATATTTTGTTATTTTTAAAATCTAACTAGGAATACCTTTAACTAAATCCATTTTTAATAGTTTAGAAATTAAGTGTGTGCTTGCATGACCTAATCTACGATGCCATAGCCAACCAATCTCATTCATCTTAGCATTATTAGCAACTAAGCAATGATTACTTGGAGACAAATTACTCAAATCAATTAAGTACACATTGCCATAATGTTTACCAACAAAATAATGCTATTATCAATGGGATTAGTAACAGTGCAAATAGAAGCTTCAAATGAAACTTTAAAACCTTTGTCACATAGTTGGCTAATACTTATCAAATTATGTTTAAGTCCATCAACATATAAAACATTATCAATATGAGTAGATGGAGTAATTTGAATCTTACCAATACCCATGATTTGGCCTTGACCATTATCACCAAAAGTAACTACTCCACCTCTTTTGATTCAAGGGTGATGAATTGATCTTTGTCACCCGTCATGTGTCTTGAGCAACCACTATCAAGGTACCATTTTCTTTTCAGTCTGATGGCTGCAAGACACTCCTGCAAAATATCATGTCTTATTTTAGGTACCCAAGCTTTCTTGGGTCCTTCATGGTTAGATGCATAAATATTGTTCCTTTGGGAACCCAAATCATCTTTCTTTATTATGTAAGATTTACACATATAAGATTTATGTCCTTTTTTTACATTTAAAACAAGTAATTTGATGATTTTTCAGCATGTATAAAAATATTTTTCAAAGATTTTTCTTTTTAAGTGGATTATATCCTAATCCAGCTTTATCAAAACAGCTTTTTGATTGTTAAAATCATATTAAGTTTGATAGAGCTTAAAGTAAATTTATCAACTATAGGTTTAAGTCTACAACCTCATTTTTAATTTTCATTTTTTTTATCAAAATTCTTTTTCTACAACATGCTTTTCATTTTCTAAGATAGTTTTTGCATTTGATTTTTTAGATCTTTGTTCTTTGAACTTAAGTTTGCAAAATCATCCATTAATTCATAAAAAGCACTATGCAATTCATCGAAAGTAAAATTATCTAGAAAACTCAACTTACCTCATCATTGTCCGCCATAAGCATAGATTGGCATTTCACTTTTTCTTCCTCTTCGAACTTGAGCTTTCCGAATCACTCCATGTGGCCATCATTGCCTTCTTTTTGAATTTTCGGGTGCCTTTCTTTAGTTGTGGGCATTCAGATTTAAAGTGACCCGGCTTTTTACATTCAAAACAATAACTTCTTTTTTTTTGCCCTTGTCCTCATCTTTTCTTCCAAAGGGCTTTTTCTTTTCAAACTTCTTCTTCCTCATGAATTTTTTAAATTTCCTTGTGATGAGTGCCATGTCCTCATCATCACTTTCATCTTCAGATTCATGAGGCCTTCCATATATTCAGAAATCTTAAGAGCCATAGTCTCTTCTTCTTTGACTCATCATCATCAACATGTTGCTTAATTTGAAGCTCATGAGTCATCGAGGATCCCAATAATTCTTCCAGGGTAGGGTACTTAGATCTTTGCCTCTTGTATTGCAGTCACTTTAGCTTCCCAAGTCCTAGGCAAAGAACTAAAACCTTCCTCACAAGATCAGAATTATATAAGATTTACCAAGACTTTTTAAACCATTAACTATATCAGTAAATCTTGTAAACATATCAGTAATAGATTCACATGTTCCATCTAAACAATTCATATTTATGAACTAGCATGTTAATTCTTGGATTCCTTGACTTGATTTGTTCCCTCATGGGTAACCTTAAGTCTATCCAAGATTTCCTTAGCAGAAATGCAAATAGATATACGATTGAATTCATTTGCATCCTAATAAGCAGTATAAAACATTCATTGCTTTGGCTGTTGGCCCAGATGACAACCCAAGAGGGGGGGGTGAATTGGGTTCTTTAAAAATTAAACCTTTTAAATTTGTTTGCTTAGCGTGAAGTGAAGTGAATGCAATGCAAAAACAAAATGCAATGAATAAGATAGAGATAGAGAAGAAAAATAGACCGGCAAACACAAAGATTTTATAGTGGTTCGGTGTATCCAACACCTACGTCCAC
>UESW01004464.1:43615-69233 GCA_900491605.1 Calamus simplicifolius | reverse complement strand
AAAGATTTTATAGTGGTTCGGTGTATCCAACACCTACGTCCACTCCCAAGATTCACTTGGGTCCACACTATAATCTTCCTTGATTACAGCCGAGTTGTTTTACAAGCTCACAACTCAAACTTGTTGTTTTCCCGGGATCACAACGAACCCAGCCGGTTTTCCGGGCTCACCAGCACAAAAACCCTAACACAAGCTATACCAAGCTTGTACCGAGGTAAGACTACCTCCACTAGTTCAATCCCCCAGATTGAACTAGACACAAACAAAAGAAATATTATTTTTCAAGTACACAGCTCCTCAATGAGCAAATAATCAAATAAATGAACAAGGTTTAGAAAAGCCTGATTTGTAGTTGGTTGGCTTTTGAGCTTTTCTTCTTTTCTTCTTCTCCTTGCTAGATTGAATCAAGCCTCAGCTCCGATTCTTCACAGTTGAAGCAGTTGAGAAGGATTGAAAAGCAAGAAACTGATCCTCTTTCTCCAATTTGGGAAATCCACCAAAACTTTGATTTGAATGCCTTGGATTCCTCTTGAGCTTTTTGGAGTGGAGTGGATTTGAGCTAGAAGGTTTTTCTCTTGAGATTCAGGCTCTCTCTTTTTCAGATTTTTGATTGGGATTTCTCTATTTTCGTTTTTCCTCTATGTTTTTCCGTTTCTTCCTTTTTTTTTTTGAATGATAGTCTTCCCTTTTTATAGATTTCTTTCAAGCCATTTTTGGAAGAAAACTATCCGTTGGAGTGTACCTTGCAACAAAATATATCCGTTAGAAATAAAGTAAAATAGAAATATTACCGTTAGAGCTGATCTGGCAATTTGATTTTTCGTTCCAGGTGGGTTGGAGTCGACTCTAACTTTTCTGGAGTCGGCTCTAACTCGAAACACTTTAATCCGTTAATTCTGGAGTCGTCTCTGACTTTTCTGGGGTCGACAAGAAACTTTTCTGGAGTCGACTCTAACAGACCCAGAGTCGACTCTAAGTCGGGGCTAGAAAAATCAACGTTCTATTTCTTCTGTGAGAGTCGGCTCTAACAGTCTCGGAGTCGACTCTAACTTCCATGCCAGATACTGGAGTCGGCTCTGTGATTCTCGGAGTCGACTCTAATGTCTGCAATCTTACCTAGACATTAGATTCGATCCAGAACAAGATTTAACTCCTGATTTTGATCATTCAATCGACTTATAATCTGAAAAACTTAATCAAAATCATTAGAGCCTTCAATTGTTATACTCAAATAGTTTTGTTAATCATCAAAATCATCAATTGGGTCAACAGTAGGGTAGCCATATATGAGATCTCCCTTAAGCTAGGTCTTCGGCTGCCCTTCCACTCCTTTTGCAACTTTCATGACCGATACTCCCTTACCCCTTCTCAGCTAGTTCTGAACTCCCTTCGGACCATCTGCACCTTCACTATCCTTTGCTATTTCCACAGCATTACCCCTTGGCTCTCCCTCTTCCGGTGTTTTACACCCTCCGATAGCAGTCGGGCTGGTGGCTGTTTCAGCCTCGGCCCAGCTAAATCGTGAAACTTTGCCTTCCTACCTATGTCAAGGGATGGAAATTCTGGTTCTTCTTTGCCGACATCGAGAGGGTAAAGCCTAGGTGGGGGGACTCGGACCTTGGGCCCAATAAGGACTTGGCGATGCTTTCGGGGGACAAGGAAGCATTGGGGCAACTACTGACAGCCGCCATCCCCCCATGCAATCAGCTGTTATCGGAGGAGAACTTTCGCCTTGCGGGGATCTCCACTCGGAGTGGTAAGTAAAGGCCGACCCAATACTTAGCTGATTTTCCTCTTCTTCCTCTTTTTTTTGTACTAACTCTGATCTGGGGTGCACTGATGAAGCTCCCGACCCTCAAACTCAAGAGGGCCACCGCCAAGAGGATGAGGGCCCTAGAGGGGCCAAGCAAGGGGCAGCAAGCCCCGGCCCCCAAGCATCCACGATGCGAGACTCCCCGCCTCTGAGCACCGAGAGCCCACGGTTGCGTCGGAGGTAGACCTGATAGCAGACACCCCTTCGGAAGGGGTGAGGGCTGAAGGGGCAGTAGCGGTAGAGCTTCATGTCCTGACTGAGCTGGCCCCAGCGGAGGCAGAGCGAAGCTGGGGCGAGGGGCCATCGGCAGCAGCGAGCCTGCCCTCGGAGGAGGTACCAGCGGACAGCCCCATGTGCATCGTGCCTGAGCCTGCCAGGACCGCCGAGGGGAGCAGAGCCAGGCCGATGCCACCTTGGGACTCCATTATGAATGATGGGCGCTGGGCGGAGCGGCTCATCTCCCATATAGTCGTGCTTGAGATCCAGGAGGAGCTCAGGCACCTGGGGGCAGTTACATTCTTCCGAGAGGCCTTCGTGGCCCTCGTTCGGGTAAGTAGTCCTGTGACCCTTAGCTTTAAATACTTGACTGATTTCGGGTACTGACAGATGTATTTGAATGCAGTCAGCGAACATCCTGGTGGCCACCAGGGAGGTCATTAATGATGGGAAGGCCATCATCCACCAGGCCCGATAGGACGCCGAGGAGGCCCAAGCCTGAGCCGAAGCGACTGAAAGGGCCTTGGAGGTGGTGAGAACCGACCATGCCGCCGAGCTAAGGGAGGCTGCCAGGCGAGTGGAGACGAAGCCAACCGAGCCCGGGCAGCCCTGAACCAGCTCGGGGAAGTTGAGGGTGCCATCTCGACCAGGGACTGACATATCTCCGAGCTTGACTTGGCCATCCGAGCGGTCGAGGCCAGGGCAGAGCGCGCCGAGGAGAGGACGGAGCGCGCTGAAGAGGCATAGAGGAAGACTGCCTCCCTGACCGCAGAGAAGGAGGCCAGGGTTCAAGAGGTGGAAGCTCCCACTGAGGCTAGGGTCAAAGCGGCCGTGGAGGAGTTCAGGGTGTCCAAGCGCTTCACGGACGAGCTAGCCGAGACCTAGGCACACGCCTACCTTCAAGGGTTCCAGTGCGGGAAGGAGAAGGTGGCTCGGGACCTGAACTTCCCCTAGGCTCTAGAGGTTGAGCCAGACTGCATGTCCGAGGTGGCCTCATCCGATGATGAGCCCGCAGCGGCTGATCCATAGACTTGTACTTGTCTTTTTCCATTTTGTACTAAAGTCCAACCCAGTCGGCATTTTGTAAATCCCTTTAGCAATGAAAATATTTTGGTTATCTGAAATGTGTTCCACTTGAGTCCTTGGCTTGCTGACGTGGGACCCCTAGGGGCTACGTCGGCACCGAGGGGTAGTATCTGCCCGCTCACCATGAGCGACTTTGCAACTTAGCTGCTGCATAGGGCCAGACCCCAAGGAGAGCCGAGGTCAGACTTGGGATTGAGTCTGCCCTGGGCCGCCAAGTGTCGATGGGACATCAGCCCTCGGTGCCGATGGGACATCAACTTTGGAACGCCTAACGGGGCTCGGGCTTTTGAGTTCCGATGAAATATCGGCCTCGGCACGCCGAGGTGGACTCGGGCTTGAAGTGCCGAGCTAGCCTTGGGCTTTTTAATGTCAGTGGTACACTGGTCTTCGGTGCCGATGGTACATCGGGCTTGTAATGTTGAGCTGGCCTCGGGCTTTTTGCTGATGGTACACCGGTCTTCAGTGCTGATGGTACATCGGTCTTCAGTGCCGATGGTACATCGGGCTTGCGGTGCCGAGATGGCCTCGGGCTTTTTGATGTTGGTGGTACATCGGTCTTTAATGCTGATGGTACATCGGGCTTGCAGTGCCGAGCTGGCCTCAGGCTTTTTATCGGTGCTACACTGGTCTTCAGTGCCAATGGTACATTAGTCTTCGGTGTGATGGTACATCGGGCTTGCAGTGCCGAGCTAGCCTCGAGCTTTTTGCCGATGGTACACCGGTCTTCAGTACCGATGGTACATCAGTCTTCGGTGCCGATGGTACATCGAGCTTGCAATGCCGAGCTGGTCTCGGGCTTTTGCTGATGGTACATCGGTCTTCAATGCTGATGGTACATTGATCTTCGGTGCTGATGGTACATCAAACTTGCAGTATCGAGCTGGCCTTAGGCTTCTTGCCGGTGGTATACTAGTCTTCAGTGCCAATGGTATATCGGTCTTCGGTGCCGATGCTACATCGGGCTTGCAGTGCTGAGCTGGTCTTAGACTTTTTGCTGGTGGTACCGGTCTTCAGTGCTGATGGTACATCGATCTTCGGTGCCGATGGTATATCGGGCTTACAGTGCCAAGCTAGCCTCGGACTTCTTGCTGGTGGTACACCAGTCTTCGATGCCGATGGTACATCGGGCTTGCAGTGCCAAGCTGGCCTCGGGCTTTTTGCCGGTGGTAGACCGGTCTTCGATGCCGATGGTACATCGGGCTTGCAGTATCAAGCTGGCCTCGGGCTTTTTGCCGGTGGTACATCGGTCTTCAGTGCCAATGGTACATTAGTTTTCAGTACCAATGGTACATCAGGCTTGCAGTGCTGAGCTAGCCTCGGGCTTCTTGCCGGTGATACACCAGTCTTCAATGCCAATGGTACATCGGTCTTTGGTGCTGATGGTACATCGGGCTTGCAGTGCCAAGCTAGCCTCGGGCTTTTTTCCAATGGTACACCGATCTTCAGTGCTGATGGTACATCGGGCTTGCTATGCCGAGCTGGCCTCGGGCTTTTTTTCCAGTGGTACACCGGTCTTCAGTACTGATGGTACATCGGTCTTCGATGCTGATGGTACATCGGGCTTGCAGTGCCGAGCTAGCCTTGGGCTTTTTGATGCTGGTGGTACACTGGTCTTTGGTGCTGATGGTACATCGGGCTTGCAGTGCTGAGCTAGCATCGAGCTTTTTGCTGATGGTACACTGGTCTTCAGTGCCGATGGTATATCGGGCTTGCAGTGCCGAGCTGGCCTTAGGCTTTTTGTCAGTGATACACCGGTCTTTAGTGCTGATGGTACATCGGTCTTCAGTGCCTATGGTACATCGAGCTTGCGGTGCCGAGCTGGCCTCAGGCTTTTTGATACGATGGTACACCGGTCTTCGGTACCGATGGTACATTGGGCTTGCATTGCCGAGCTGGCCTTGGGCTTTTTGCTGAAAAGCTGGGTTACTCGAACATACTTTTATTAATATAGGGTGCGGTGGCGAGAGCCCGAAAGAACGTAAGTGCACAACTCAATGTAAAGAAAGGGTACATTTCTGATAATACCGACGGAGGTTGTCAACGTTCCATGTCCGCAGGAGCGGCTTCCAATCTAGTCCTTCAATTCTATATGCTCCATGATGGAGTACCTCGGTGACTCGATAGGGTCCTTCCCAATTCGGTGACAGCTTGCGTCCTTCCATCGGCTTTGAAACTTCGGCCTGCCGGAGGATTAAGTCATCCGGCAAGAACGTCTTGGGGCGAACATAGGCATTGTAACACCTGGCCGTTCGCTGTCGGTAGGCTGCATCCGGAGTCGCGCTCGGTCCCGTATCTCCTCCACTAGGTCAAGGTTGGCCCACAACTAATTTGGGTTGTCCTCCTCATTGTATGACTCCGTCTAGGGGCTCGGGGCACCTATCTCTACAGGAATAACAGCTTCGGATCTGAAGATGAGGTTGAAGGGAGTCTCTCCGGTGGAGGCTCGCGGCGTTGTGTGGTATACCCACAGAACATTGGGAAGCTCCTCTACCCACCTTCCTTTGAAGTCGTCCAGCCGTGCTCTAAGTCTTTGGAGAATGATGCGGTTAGTCATCTTAGCTGCGCCGTTCATCTGAGGGTACCCGACTGAGGTGAACCGCTGATGAATATCCAGCTCGGTGCAGAATCCTCTGAAGGGTGCATTATCAAACTGCCGGCCGTTGTCGGTGACGAGGGTATGCGGCTGCCCGAACCAGCATGCTATAGACTTCCAGAAAAGGATCTCACCTTTCCCTCGATGATCTTAGTGAGTGCCTCAGCCTCAATCCACTTAGTGAAGTGGTCAATGGCTACCAGTAGGAATTTGTGCTGACCGAAGGCCAGAGGAAACGGTCCTAGGATGTCCATACCCCACTAAGTGAAGGGCCAAGGTGCTGCCAGGGGGCTCAGCTGAGACGTTGGCTACCGCTGGATGTTAGCATGACGTTGACAACTATCACACCTCTTGATGAGCTCGGCAACATCCTCTCTCATTGTCAGCAAGTAGTATCCTTGCTGCAGGGCTTTGTATGCCAGAGCTCTGCCCCCCAAATGACTTTCACATATGCCTTCATGGATTTCTCGTAGGATGTAATCAGCTTCCATGGGGCCGACACACTTAAGAACCGGGTATAAGAATGACCTTCGGTAGAGCTTTCTGTCCATTATTAGAAACTTCGATGCCCGCCGCCTGAGTAGTCTAGCCTCAGCTGGGTCTTCAGGGAGGGCGCCATCGGTAAGGTATCGAATGTAAGCGTCCATCTAAGAGGGTTCCTGCACGACCGGCAGAGTCTCTTCTATGGCTTCAATGCTTGGGATCGGTAGATGCTCCACGTAGGTTCTTCCCAAGGTCCCATCGGTCGAAGTGGCCAAGCGAGATAGTGCATCAGCCCTGGCATTCTCCACCCAGGGAATGTAGCTGACGAAGAAGCAGATAAACTGAGAGGCCTGGGATTGCACCTTGCTCAGGTAATGGGACATGGTCGGGTCTCTAGCTTCGTACTCCCCAGCAACCTACCCAGAGACAAGCTGAGAGTCTGTGAAGGCCCTCAGATGCCTCACACCAAGCTTCCTAGCCAGCTTCATCCTTGCCAGTAAGGCTTTATACTCCACTTGATTGTTGATGGCCAGAAAAAGAGATCGAAGGGCATACTCCACCACCTCCCCCGAGGCTCGCAAGAATGAGTCCAACCCCACTCTCTTAGGAATTTGATGCACCGTCAACACGAAGGATCCAATCTTCCTCTCCTGCTTCCTCGGCCATGGGGGACTCTACGTGCATCTCCAGGTGTGACTCCTCTAGATGCTCCTTGGCCCAGGGGCACTCGATCAAGAAATCGGCTAACACCTGGGACTTCATTGCAGATCTCGGCCGGATGAACAAGTCAAACTCTCTCAACTTGATGGCCCAATTTGCCAACCAACTGAAGGTGTCAAGACAGGATAAGATAGTCCGAAGGGGCTGGTCCATAAGCACCACGATTGGATGAGCTTGGAAGTAAGGTCGGAAGTGCTGAGCGGAGACAATCAAGGCAAATATAATCTTCTCGATCCTGGAATACCTGGTCTTAGCATCATGAAGTACCTTGCTAGTGTAGTAGACCGGCTTCTGCATCCCGTCGGTGTCCATGCGAACAAGCACGGACCTGACGGCCTCGGAGGAGGCTGCAAGATACAAAAAGAGCTCCTCTCCGCTCCTCAGATTGGACAATAATGGCGGAGTGGATAAAAACTTCTTTAACTCATTGAAGGCTTTCTGGCACTCCTTCGTCCACTCGAAGCCGTTGACCTTACGCAATGCCTTAAAGAAAGACAGATACCTCTCTGCCGACTTGGACAAGAAGCGGCTCAAGGCTACCATGTAAGGAAATGTGTCTTACAATCAATCGTCTAGCTTGTAGACTGTTATGAGTTGATGTATATGAACATGATTTATTTTGGCAGTACAGCATATAGTTTACATCTTCCAGTAGAATTCCAATATGTTGTAGTCCTTAGAGTTACATGTATTCGATAATGGAGGAATTATTGAGTAACTCTTAAATATGTTCGCGGCCAAATGATACATTGTTATGGAGAACGACGACGTAATCAAGTGTAGGTCATTGTATGTCATATAGGTTGGTTTGTTCTCTTAAACCAAAGAGTGTATAACACTGGTATGACATGCGGGTGAGTGTAGGAGTACATTCACTGAATAGTGACTCACCTCTGCTGAGTGCTCTATTGCCTTGAGCAACTCACAGAAAGGCATAATGGGTATAAGTCTCCCTTTGACATAAGACTATCATGTTGACTTGATAAGCAACTCACTATACTAAGGCACTAGACCACCTGGATTTCTAATCCGGTGACGGAAGGTTGCTGGGTGCAGTCAAGTACTTATTGGGTCAGTGATAAGTCAAGATGGGATTGTCCACTCTAAGTGTTAGAGAGAGTGCTCGAACTATGTTTCAATTTAGCAAAACCCTGTCCAAGGTAATCTTTGTGAGGTGTCACAAGATTCATTGCGTTGAGACATACTTGGTGATTTACTCGGAGTTGGCAGTTAACTCCATATTCACCCTAAGTACTAGGACAAGGGGATGAATTATGCGGCAACCATAGCCTGGGTTCCTGAATGTTGCCTTATGCAAATTCGATCTATTCGGACGTCGGGAACCATGGCTAGATGGTCACATCGATTAGTATAGGAAGCGTTCCTATGCTACCAGCTTAGGTTTGAACCTATGGAGTCATGCAGATAGTCGGATGAATTGTACGCATGCATGATCACTGATTTGAGTGGGACTAAATCAGATGGGTCATACGGGGTTCGTTCTGGCTATGTCTAGCTATCACTAGGCATTAGCGGCAGCACCTACTTCGAGGATGATTTGAGTTAGTCAGTAACTCAAATAGAATTTTGGGACATGATATGAATCTGGTATGAAGTTAATTTGAACCATGGACCAATGGTTGGTCTGATAACAGAGTGGTTTGGATCTGATTTAAAAGTGGTTCGATCCGAATTTCTAATAGAGCCTCTAAAAGTTTATTTATGAATTTTGAATTCATAAATCACTCAGATTGGAGCTCGGATAGGCCCAATGTGAAGTATGGTTCAAGAGCAACGAGTAGCTTCTTTCGGATTTGAATTTGAACTTCAAACAGAATTGATTGGATCAATTCTGTTAACATTAAGACATTTTAATTGATGAAATCTTACAGGTGCTTCCTAAGATTTCATACGTGATCATCCATTAGTTATAATAGTCAAGCAATGGAGTTATTGATATATTAACGGGAGGATGATCAAGGAACCGATCACTCCACGTTTCCTCTTAGGCTGACTTGATTCCATGCATTGATTCAAGCCGTTCCACTTCTTTCGATGCGTTTGAGGGACGCGTTGATGAGGTGGCTGCGAACTTAATTCGGTGAAGGTATTCACGTAATGGCATTTATTTAAAGGGCTCTTACACGTGTTTTCAATGCATATTCAATGCCGTATTTCATCGGGTAAAAATATTACGATTGTATAAAATACAAAGCAAAAAGGGGAACAAAGCAGAGAAGAAAATTGACAGAGATCTTTATGTAAAAATCTGATTGTCTGCAATCACAGAAAGTCAGCAAGAAGTCCAATCAAGAAGAGATTGTCTCTTCTTAGGGAGAAGAGTTCTACTTCCATTGTTATAGGATTCCGCCTCCTGTCTACATACATCAGGCGTGCGTGTGATATAGAGAAGCGGCGCGTGTGGCTCTTGCAAGGCACAAAGAGGAACTTCCCTCTGCAGATCGGATTTGCTACGTTCGTCATCTACAGCTTCGAGAGGTATTGTTTTAAACTTATTTTACATACTCTTAAATTTTAGATATGCTAATATGCTTTAATTTATATTCAATATGAATATTAAAATTGAATTACATGCTTTCCACCTTGAGATCCTATGCATAGGAAAAGCAAGTTTTCCCTTCAAATGGTATCAGAGCCAGGTTAAGGCTTAGGAATGCATGTATAAGCATAGTAGATCTGATAATATTATGCATAAATAATCTAATGTAGATCTAAAGTAGATCTTATTATGATTAGTTTTAGATCTATAGTAGATTTAAAAGGTTTTGCATGATGAGAGCATATTAAAGTTATTTAATGATGATTAAATATATGTTTTAGATGTAGATCTAATGTAGATCTTGCATGCTGTGTTAAATTATATCTTGGATTGGGTATATTCACTAGGTAGTCCGGTCATAGGGAGGTTTCATAGCCTCTCTTTCTTTTTCAAGAAAGATTTCCTATGACATGTAGGGGTGCCACTGTGAAAGAACCCATAAACGGATGTACAGAACATATGAAAGTAAAAATGTTTTACAAAAAAAATTTTAAAAATGTTTTAAAATCAGAACTCAAAATTAAAATTGGTTCAAATTTGAAAAAGGATTAACTTAAGATCTAGAATTACGAATTAAAGACCTTAAGACATGATCATATATCATACGCTAATTGGGTTAGCATGAATCAGGTTCTCTAATTGGGTTAGACCTAAGGTTAGATGAATTAGACTAAATTAGAAAAATTGAATCTAATCAAATGTTGAGTTAGGTCTTTTCTTTTGATCCATCTAATTAGATTAGATTGATCAGTCCATACATTTAAATGGACTTGATTTGGGGCTCAGTGGACACCCAAGTCTTCAGGAAAATTTAATTGGGTTTGGTCAACCACTTAGTGTCTAGAAAGGTTCTGATCAAGGTCACAGCTACCTCTCACCTGGCTAGTTGATTATCAGCTGGTGTCTAGGCAAGATGGTTAATGGCGCAACTCAGCCTTTTGATCAAGCCGGCTTGGCTAGGTGGTCCCAGCACTTGATTAGACTAGCCTATTGACTTGAGCTAACCCATGCTTCCTAAGAAAAATTAGTTTGACTGATTTAGGTACCCACGGACCAAATTAATGAACCCAACTAAATGGTTTAGTAGGAGAATACTTAAATTGGTCCATGTCATTCATGTGTCACAAATTAATCAAACCCTCTAAAATTATTAGGTCCTAAAGTGACTAAATTATGGGGATAATTAGGTCATAGCCTCCCATTAAGAGAGTGATAATGAGTCCAATGGCTAAGATGATTATTGGAGGCCCAAAGGCCTGGTACTCATCTGGTCTTTGGAATTATCATTCATATTATGATGGTTCAATGCAACTCTCTCAACGATGGTCAGGTGGGCCGGCCAAAGTCGGACTTGACCAATTCCTTGGCTAGAAGCTTGAACATGTCATGTTAATGGTTGGATCTAACCAGGACACCCAATAAGAGGCCTAAAGGCCAATTGCGGTGCAACCTGGGGTAAAATAAATTACTAGAAATTGTTTGAAAAATAATTAGTTATGAACCTACCTTTAGATATGTGGGTGGGCCAGCCAAAGTTGGGCTCATATGTAGTCTACTGGATTCTAGTACCCACTATGAAATTAGGAGTAATTTCTCAGATTGGAGGTAGGGGCCACCAACCTGAATAAAATAGTGGGAGGGCCATAGACTATAAGTCCAAGTCTATAGGTTTAAATAAATCATGTATACTAATAAGTTTTTGGTTTTCCTTTCAGAAATGTCTACAAATCTGTCACTTCGATCACTGTTGGACAGTGATAAACTAACAGGTCCAAACTTCGATAGCTGGTATCGAAGGCTTAGGATAGTTCTAGAGCATGAGAGGATCCTTTATGTGATAATGGATCCTGCACCTAAGCAACAAGCCCCTAATGTGCCAGGTGTGGCCAGGGACACTTATCTGAAGTGGACCAATGACCGCACCATAGTGCGCTGCATAATGCTAGCTTATATGAATGATAAGTTTAGTAGGAAATTTGAGGAGGTCCAACCGGAACAAATACTCCAAATGTTGAAGGAATCTTTCAGGATGCCAGACGACGTTGAAAGGTACAGAATGTCTAGTGCCATCTTCAATGTGCGTATGCGTGATGGGACTTCTATCACCGATCATGTACTGTACATGATCGAGACTATAGAACGTCTGGGCAAACTTGGATTTCCTTTGCATGAGCAACTTAGGAAGGATGCCATACTGAACTCCCTGCCTAGCTCCTACCTGGACTTTCTCAGTCATTATAGAATGACGAAACCTACAGTAAACTATCATGGTTTGCTGGGTCTACTACAAACTTTTGAGAAAGACCACCAGCTTCAAAAGAAGTCAGTGAACTTGGTGGGAGGTTCGGGGGTAGGTCGTCAACACCTTAAGAAAGGGAAGAAGAAGAAAAATAAAAGAAAGAAGGTGCAACATGCTGGGCCTAGTCAGACCAAGAAGAAGAGGGCTGACAAAAGTTAGGCAGAGTGCTTCTACTACAAGAAGCTGGGTCACTGGAAAAGGAACTGTCCCCAGTACATAGCAACCCTGGATCCAAACAGGCCTAAAAGAAAAACCAGCAAGGAGTTGCTGGACAAGGTATTTATATGATAACACCTTGTAATTTTTCTATCTGTGATACTACTAATTGGGTATTAGATTCGGGAGTCCAATTCATATTTGCAATTCTTTGCAGGGGCTTTGAATTAGTAGAAGATTCAAAGATGGTGAAAGATTCCTAAACGTGGGTGATGGAAGCCGAGTTCCAGTACTGGCATTGGGAGTCGTGGAGCTTTATTTTGAATTTAATAAAATATTGCTTAGAGAATGTCACTATTGTCCTGCATTTTTATTTAATGTCATTTCTGTAGGCCAGTTGGCTATTGAAGGATATGATTTTTAATAAAGAAAGATATTTTAAATATCATTATGAATGATGTATCAGTGATGTGTGGACAATTGAGCAATGAAATTTACCTTCTATCATAGCCTGTTAATGTATTATGCACTCCAAACAAATGCCCCAAAATAGATGATGTCGATGACTCATACCTTTGGCACTGTAGGCTAGGTCATATAAACAAGAACAGGATAAGCAGGTTAGTCAGAGAGGGGATCCTCAATAACATCGATTGTGAATCAATTAAAACATGTGAATCCTGTCTTCTTGGAAAAATGACCAAGTCACCTTTTACTGAAAAAGGTGAAAGAGCCAATGAGATTCTAGGCCTCATACATACGGATGTTTGTGGACCTATGAATACTGCCTCTATGAGAGGGTTTAGCTATTTCATTACATTTACAGACGACCACTCCAGGTTCGGTTATATCTTCCTAATGAGACATAAATCTGAATTATTTGAAATGTTCAAACGATATCGTAGTGAGGTAGAAAAATAAACTGGAAAGAATATTAAAATCCTTTGGTCAGATCGAGGAGGTGAATATCTTTCTAATGAGTTTTTGACATATCTAAAGAAGAATGAGATTCTCTCTCAATGGACACCTCCAGGGATACCCCAGCTAAATGGTGTGTCTGAAAGGAGGAATCGAACCCTATTAGCTATGGTTCGGTCCATGATGGGCTTTGCTAGTTTGCCTATCTCCTTTTGGGACTACGCACTTGAGTCGGCCTGTTACATTCTTAACAGGGTCCCTAGTAAATCTGTTGCTAAAACTCCATATGAGATATGGACGGGGCGTAAGCCGGTGCTCACACACCTTAGGGTCTGGGGGTGTCCAGCTTATGTCAAGAGATTGTTGACAGACAAGCTAGGACCAAGGTCTGACAAATGCCTCTTGTTGGATATCCTAAGGAGTCTAAAGGATACTACTTCTACCACATTGAAGAGCAAAAGTTGTTCGTCAGTTTGAGAGCCACCTTTTTAGAAAGGGAGTATCTTACTGAAATGCTAAGGCTAATGTTGAACTTAATGAGGTTCGACAAGGAGAAGTACCTTTACACTCAGAAACCGCTATGGAACCGGCTTTGATTGGTTCAAACCCGAAGCCCGTTGAGGTACCATTAAGGAGATCTGGTAGAGTACCACGTCAGCCGGACAGATACTTCGGTTTCTTGTCCGTGACAAGGATCCCATCGAACTCGATGAGAACGATGAGGACCCAATCACCTATATGGATGCGCTGCAGAGATCTGACTCTGAGAAATGGCTAGAGGCCATGAAGTCCGAAATGGAATCCATGGAGATCAATAGTGTATGGACACTAGTTGATCCACCTGAAGGGGTAAAACCCATAGGGTGTAAATGGATTTTCAAGAGGAAACGGGGTGCAGATGGGAAGGTGGAGACCTATAAAGCCTGTCTGGTTGCTAAGGGGTATCGTCAGAGTTATGGTATTGACTATGACGAGACTTTTTCCCATGTAACAATGCTCAAGTCCATTCGGATTATGCTTGCACTAGCTGCACATTTTGACTATGAGATCTGACAAATGGATGTATGAACGGCTTTTCTAAATGGAGAGCTAGAAGAGGAGGTATATATGATACAGCTTGAAGGGTTCGCATCCATAGATGAGTCAAAAGTATGTAGGCTTCATAAGTCCATCTATGGACTCAAGCAAGCTTCTCGAAGTTGGAATAAATATTTGATAAATGTATCAAGACTTATGGCTTCATTAAGAACGAAAAGAACCCTACGTGTATAAGTGGGCAAATGGTTCCATAGTTGTATTTCTTGTATTGTATGTGGATGACATTCTCTGATTGGGAATGACATCCCTGCACTACAGGGAATAAAGGTTTGGTTGCTGTCTCAGTTCTCCATGAAAGACCTGGGAGAAGCTTCTTACATCTAGGGATGAAGATCTATAGGATAGATCTAAGAAGCTGCTGGGATTGTCCCAGTCCATGTACATTGAGACTGTGCTGAAGAGGTTTAGCATGGATAATTCAAAAAGGGGCTATCTTCCGATAGGCCATGGAATTACTCTTTCCAAGAAGGATTATGCGACAACTCCTGAGGAGAGAGAGTACATGAGTAGAATTCCATATGCCTCGGTAGTGGGTTCTATCATGTATGCTATGACATGTACAAGACCAGACGTGGCACACTCACTAGGGATAGTGAGTAGGTACCAGTCTAACCTAGGTGAAGCACATTGGAAGGTGGTAAAAACCATCCTTAAGTATTTGAGAAATACTAAGGACCAATGGCTCATTTATGGAGAACCTGACTTAAAACTAGTGGGGTACACTGATTCCAGTTTTCAGTCAGATAGAGATGACAGCAAAAGCATATCCAAATTTATCTTTACCCTCAATGGAGGAGCTATCTGCTAGAAAAGTTCCAAGCAGAACACAGTGGCGGATTCAGTAAGCGAGGCTAATACATTGCAGTATCAGATGCAGCAAAGGAAGCTGTATGGCTACGAAAGTTCTTGGGCAAGTTGGGAGTGGTACCTGCCCTAGAGAGTCCCGTCCTAGTATACTGTGACAGCACGGGAGCGATTGCCTATGCCAAGGAGCCAAAGTCGCATCAACGAACCAAGCATGTATTGCGCTGCTACCACCTTGTACGAGAGATCGTGGAACGAGGTGACATCTACCTTCAAAAGATTGACGGAAAGGAAAACTTAGCTAACCCAATGACTAAAGCACTCGAATCAAGGAGTTCAATGAACACAAGTGGAAGATGGGTATTAGATACTGTTCCGATTGGCTATAGTTCAAGTGGGAGTTGTAAAGAAATATGTCCTACAGCCAATCGTCTAGCTTGTAGACGGTTATGAGTTGATGTATATGAACATGATTTATTTTGGTAGTACAACATATAGTTTACATCTTTCAATAGAATTCCAATATGTTGTAGTCCTTAGAGTTACATGTATTCGACAATGAAGGAATTGTTGAGTAACTCTTAAATCTGTTCGCGGCCAAATGATACGTTGTTACAGAGGATGACAACGTAATCAAGTGTAGGTCACTGTATGTCATATGGGTTGGTTTGTTCTCTTAAACCAAAGAGTGTATAACACTAGTATGACATGCGGGTGAGTGTAGGAGTACATTCACTGAACAGTGACTCACCTCTGCTAAGTGCTCTACTACCTTGAGCAACTCACAGAAAGGCAATGGGTATAAGTGTCCCTTTGACATGAGACTTGATAAGCAACTCACTGTACTTAGGCACTGGACCACCCAGATTTCTAATCCGGTGACGGAAGGTTGTTGGGTGCAGTCAAGTATTTATTGGGTCAGTGATGAGTCAAGATGGGATTGTCCACTCTAAGTGTTAGAGAGAGTGCTCAAACTATGTTTCAATTTAGCAAAACCTTGGCCAAGGTAATCTTTGTGAGGTGTCACAAGATTCATTGCGTTGAGACATACTTGGGTGATTTACTCAGAGTTGGCAGTTAACTCCGTATTCACTCTGAGTACTAGGACAAGGGATGAATTATGTGGCAACCATAGCCTGGGTTCCTGAATGTTGCCTTGTGCAAATTCGATCTATCCGGACGTCGGAAACCATGGCTAGATGGTCACATTGATTAGTATAGGAAGCGTTCCTATGCTACCGGCTTAGGTTCAACCTATGGAGTCACGCACATAGTCGGATGAATTGTACACAGGCATGATCACTGATTTGAGTAGGACTAAATCAGATAGGTCATACGGGGTTCGTTCTGGCTATGTCTAGCTAGCACTAGGCATTAGCGGCAGCACCTACTTCGAGGATGATTTGAGTTAGTCAGTAACTCAAATAGAATTTTAGGACATGATATGAATCTGATATGAAGTTAATTTGAACCATGGACCAATGGTTGGTCTGATAACAGAGTGGTTTGGATCCGGGTTCGAAGTGGTTCGATCCGGATTTCCAATAGAGCCTCTAAAAGTTTATTTATGAATTTTAAATTCATAAATCACTTTGGATTGGAGCTCGGATAGGCCCAATGTGAAGTATGGTTCAAGAGCTACGAGTAGCTTCTTTCGGATTTGAATTTGGACTTCAAACAGAATTGATTGGATCAATTCTATTAACATTAAGATATTTTAATTGATCAAATCTTACATGTGCTTCCTGAGATTTCATACGTGATCATCCATTAGTTATAACAGCCAAGTAACAGAGTTATTGATATATTAATGGGAGGATGCTTAAGGAGGATGGCTTGATTCCACGCATTGATTCAAGCCGTTCAACTTCTTTTGATGTATTTGAGGGACGCATTGATGAGGTGGCTGCAGACTTAATGTGGTGAAGGTATTCACGTAATGGCATTTATTTAAAGGGCTCTTACACACGTTTTCAATGCATATTCAATGTCGTATTTCATCGGGTAAAAATGTTACGGTGTGTAAAAAATACGAAGCAAAAAGGGGAATAGAGCAGAGAAGAAAATTGACAGAAATCTTTCTGTGAAAAGCTGATCATCTACAATCACATAAAGTCAGTAAGAAGTCCAATCAAGAAGAGATTGTTTCTTCTTAGGGAGAAGAGTTCTACTTCCATTGTTTTAGGATTCCGCTTCCTGTCTACATACATCAGGCGTGTGTGTGATAGAGGAGCGGCGCGTATGGCTCTTGCAAGGCACGAAGAGGAACTTCTCTCTGCAGATTGGATTTGCTACATTCATCATCTACAGCTTCCGCATCGAGAGGTATTATTTTAAACTTATTTCACATACTCTTAAATTTTAGATCTGCTAATATGCTTTAATTTATATTCAATGTAAATATTAAAATTGAATTACATGCTTTTCACCTTGAGATCATGTGCATAGGAAAAGCAAGTTTTCCCTTCATGCGACCCTTCCGGTCAGGCGCTGCACCTCCTTCTTGTTAGCTAGGGGCCTCAATCCAGAATGGCTTGGATCTTGTCAGGGTTGGCCTTGATTCCTCGCTGTGTCACCATGAAGCCCAGAAACTTGCTCGCTGCAACCCCAAGGCGCACTTGCAGGGTTTCAACCTCATCTGATATCGACGAAGATTGCCGAAGGTCTCCGCAAGGTCGGCAAAATGGTCGGCAGTACGGACGCTCTTGGTCAGCATGTCGTCCACGTACATCTCCATATTATGCCAGATCTGGTCCTCAAAGACCTTATTCATTAACCTTTGATAGGTGGTCCCCGCATTCTTCAATCCAAATGGCATCACCTTGTAACGATATATCCCCTTCTCGGTTACAAATGAGGTTGCCTCTTTATCGGCCGGATCCATCTTAATTTGATTGTACCCCGAGAAGGCATCCATGAAGCTGAGGATCTCATGGCCAGACATGGCGTCCACCAACTGGTCGATCCAAGGTAGTGGAAAGATATCCTTGGGGCACGTATTTTTGAGGTCGATGAAGTCCACACACATCCTCCAACTCCTACTAGCTTTGCGGACCATCACGACATTGGCTAGTCAGTCGGGATAGTGCACTTCACGAATGTGGCTGGCAGCCACCAGCTTGTGCACCTCCTCGTCAATAGCCTTCTGTCTGTTGGGGGTGAAGCTCCTCTTCCTCTGCTGGATGGGTCGGCACTATGGTTTGATGTTGAGCTGGTGGGTAATCATCTCCTCTAGGATGCCTGGCATGTCAGACACCGACCATGCGAAGATGTCAACGTTAGCTCGTAGGAAAGCGAGGAGCTGGTCGCGCGCCTCCTTCGGAAGTAGGGCTCCAATCTGGATTGTCCTCGTCGGGTCCTCCCCAAGGGGAAGGTCAGCAGGTGCTCGGCCAGATCCCCTCTTTTCTCTGAGTCTCGAGGGTCGAGTGCTTCTAGTAAAAGTGCAGGTGTCACCCCCTGCGGGCTGGGGACCATGTGGTAGCAAAGTGGTAGCAGGTTCTGATCCCTCCGCATCTCCCCGACTCCCTCACTGGTAGGGAACCTCACCAGGAGCCTTTTGGTGGAGATAATAGTGTCCAGAAGGTTGAGTCTGGGCCTTCCGAGTATGGCGTTGTAGGCGAGGGACATCCGGACCACGAGAAAGTTCATGAAAACCATGCTTTGACACAGCGGTGCCCCGGCTGTGACGGGGAGAGTGATCTCTCCCTCAACTCTCACAGAGTCCCCGGTAAAACCCATTAAGGGTGTAGTGATAGGCCAAATAGAGCTAGGAGATAAGTTCATCCAAATAAATGCGTCATAACTCAAAACATCCACCGGGCTTCTACTGTCAACTAGGATTCTTTTTATAGGATGCTTAGCGATCATCATAGACACAACGATGCTATCATCATTTTTGTTGACCACCCCCTCTAGGTCCCTTTAGAAAAGGGAATTACAGAATCTAACCCTCCTCCCCCCTCAGCCTTTTGGACGGGCCACCTACCCCCCAAGAGATCATATCACCATCGTCTTCTCCGTCAGGGCATTGTCGATACTGGCCATTGGTGGCGGGGGAGTTGACGGACCAGGTGCACCTGGGTTGGCCCTCTAAATGAACTTCCCCAGGTGGCCACGCTGGATGAGGTCCTCTATCACCTTTTTTAGCTGGCGACAGTTATCGGTGTCATGGTCGTAGTCCCGATGGAAGCGGTAGTACAAGTTCTTGTTGTGGGGGGTCTTCGGGTTCAGTGGAAGAGGGTGCTAAAGGTATGGCTCGCCCTCGATCTCGAGTAAAATATGAGATGTTGGAGCAAGCAAAGGAGTGAATGGACCGTCCCTTGGTGCAAGAGCCTGAGGATGGCTGTCTGGTCGGCAGGGAGGCTCGGGCCTCCTGGGACGAACCTCAATAGGCTCGGGATGAGTCTGCTTCTTAGTGGTGCTTCCATTATCCTCACACCGAAAGGAATCAGCCTCGTCAACATGGATGTACTTTTATGCCTAGCTCAGGAGTTCGGCGTAGGAGCTGAGCAGCTTCTTATCGAGTGAGTATGCAAAACGGGAGGGACGAAGCCCTCGCTTCAAGGTTAGGGTGGCCACAAAATCCTCAAGGTTGTAGACCTCGAGGGCAGCTTCTTTGAATCGAGCGACATAGTCCTGCAGGGACTTGCCACCCTTCTGTTGGACGGAAAATAAATTATCTGCCACTCTGGGTATCTTCCGGCAGGCATCAAAATGGGCCAAGAAGGCCCTCTCCAACTGGCGAAAGGAGTTGATACTCCATGACGGCAGGCGGGAGTACCAAGCTCGGGCAGCCTTCCTCAAAGTAGCGGGGAGGGCGATGTAGAGAAGAGAGTCGGTTGCCCCCTGGACCTGCATGAGGACCTTGTAACTCTCTAGATGGTCCAAGGGATCAGTGGTCCCATCGTACGGGTCCAACTGAGGCAGACGAAATTGGGTTAAGATTGGCTCTTCCATGATGCGGCGGGACAGTGGTGGCCGGCTGTCGTAGTTCAGCTCTGGTGGGTTGGTGATCCGGCGATTGAGCTCCTCAAGCCGCTGGTTATACTCATCCAGCTGGCGCTCGGCCCGGCGAGCTATCCAGCCATCGAAAGACCCTTTCCTTGAAGATTCTGAGGACGGGGAAGAGTGACGGCGATGCGGACGAGGGCGTTCTGCCTCCCTCCCATGCTATCACTTGGGAGAAGCACTGGCATGATGAGAGGATGACCGGGGCCTCTTGGAGGCTTCCCGGTGATGAGGCCTGGGCGAAGCGCGATGATGGAGGACTTCTTGGATGGGGGACCTCCCCTGAGAAGAATGCTAGCTGGGTTGGACCACCCCTAGAACTGATGGGAGTGGCCCCGGCTACTGCGCGGCCATCGGTTGCTGCTGTAGGACTTGGACTACTGCCACCAGCAAATGGACTTGCATGGTGAGGGTAGTGAGTCGATCTTCTTGATGCTGTTGTGGTGGTGGCGATGGTGGTGCAGGGACACCGGCCTGGGGAGCAGAGGGACCGGCCGCCAGCAGGTCAGCCCTTTGGCGATGCCCCTCAGCATGATTGGTGGAGACCTCTTGTCCATGAGTCATCACCATTTGCTCGAGAGCTCAGGGAAAGAGAAGAAGTTATCGTTGGCTGGTTCGAAGTTCTTTTTTATCTTCCTCGCCCCTTCCTGGTGCATCAATCTATTGACGCCAAGTCACCTTCCTTCAATGTCCAGGAATAGAGATCCCCTTCCTCCTCGAAGGTTCCTGCAAGAAAGTCCTCGGAGACCGGTTGCTCTGGTGGGGACCCTCCGATGCTCAAGTAAGAAACTCGGGCATAGACAAGAATTAGCCTAGCAGAAAGATAGCTAGAGAACTTGAGTTTTCAGATCCCTTCCTCGTTGTGAGTGTGGGCTTTTATACTTGTTCGAGAGTCCCTTTTTTTGTTTCTAGACGGTTGCTAATTTGAGGTGCCATTGTCTGGTAGTGGACGGAAGGCAAGGCTGATAGTGACAGGTCGCAACCGACACTGAGCATGTCAGAGGTGTCTTGTCCCACCGGCCACCTGCCATGTGCGGCGCTACTGGTGGCCGGTGGGCCCAGTCACGTCAGGCGTGCACCATTATGGGGCATGGCCATGCGCTGTTGCAGTCAAGTGGTGGGCCACATGGCTGCTGCAGGAGGTTGGTGGGCTATGTGGGTGTGTCAGTGGCTCGAGGTAATGGGTCACCAAGCCCGGGGCCAAGGCCGAGGGGATGCCTGGTCCGAGGCTAAGGCCGAGGGGATGCCTAGCCCGAGGCTAAGGCCGAGGCGGAAGTCCGAGGCCGAGGCCATCCGAGGCGGAAGTCCGAGGCCGAGACCATACGAGACCGAGGCGGGGGTCCCATCAGTTACCTTCTCTGTTAACTTTAACGGCATCGGACCAGCCACATCAACCAAAACACTGTAAATATGTAAAAGGATTTGAAGTTTGTGGAACCAGGAGTACTAAAACCATCTTACATACGTTCTCTGCCTTGTTTGCTTTTTTTTCTCTCATTTTTTTCTTTTCAGGCCAAATCAGAGAAACCCAGGTTGAATAACAGCAGCTGAATGTGGAAGCTACTGATGGCAATAAAAATTTCAATCTTCATAGTGGTTCAGTTTTTTCTCTAGTTCTATCACTAAAAAAAGGCAAGAGAAGTTGGGAACATGGTTTAACCCAAGGGATCTGAGTGGAATCAGCAAGTTAATAGCTTGCCAGAATATTAAGTGAAAAAAGTAGGGAAAAATAAAGCTAATTAAATTGAGCAATGAGGTCTAGAATGCTCTAACATATGTGGGATATTGCATGCTTAACTCTGTCGAAACCGATCTCCAAGAGGTAAACGTGGCAATAGAGATCAGTCTAAAAGCAGACTGGCTTAACAAGAAGGGTATGGAAAGCCTTGATAACTCAAAATGTGTCACCAGTAAGGAACTTTTTTTTTGTTAACTTACACTCAATCTTTTGTTGATTTGTCTATGCTGACCAACTTCCTGCAGGAATATCCGTGCTTTTCAATACCACAGTATCAATGACCAATTAGTGAACAAGAACAGTGAAAGTATAATCCACCTTGAGGAAAATTGTGAACCCCTGTGTCTTCTGCGGCGCCACCCGCGTGCATTACGTGGGCGGTGCCTGTCGGTCAAGGAAGAGGGGCGCATTGGCACCCCTCTTCACACGAGCGGCAGGGGAGGATTGGTCCTCCCCTTGCCAGTATAAATGGGGAGGGAGAGGGGAGCCTCTCCCTCCATCTGTCACCATCACTCCCATGGTATTTTTTTCCCCTCCTTCTTCCACGATCTTTCTCAGTGGCAGTGAGGCAGAGAGAGGGTGAACGGGAGGAATTCCTCCCGTTACCGTGCCCGGCCGCTCGAGGCGGCCGGAGGAGCGGGGAGGGGTGGTGGCCGGCCGCTCGAGGCGGCCGAAGAAGGACATTGGAGGGCCGCTGGGCGGCCCTCCCTTCTTTTGGAGCCAAGCCACTCCGCGGCTTGGTTTGGGCCCGGCGGAGTGCCCGCCGGCTCGCCGGGCCCGGGCTGCTGTCGGTGGCTTCCACCAGCGTCGGGGCAGCGTCCGGTGGAGGTCCGGCCGGCCGTGGTGGCCGGCCATGCCACCGGCAGGGGTAGAAGCTGCGGCGGGCAACGAAAGAGAGAGAGAGAGAGAATAGAGGAAGAGAGAGGGGGAGGAGCTCGGCCACGGCGGCGGCCAGCTCCGGGCCGGTCGGCGGTGGCCGGGCCCCTCCGGGAAGTGGCCGGTGGCGGCCCTGGCCGCTGGCACAATCCTTCCCCTGTTTCGATCGAAACAGGGGAAGCGGGGTGAAAGGGGGAGCATGCCGGTTTGGGCCGTTCCCTCCTTTTGGGCCCTATTGGGCCGTTTCGCGAGTCATTTTTGGGCCGCGATTTGAACACTGTATTGAGTCAAAAATGGAAAAATAAAAATATGCCCTGGATTAGTGTTGATTCTAGTTTCTGGGGATATGTTTATTTTCCCATTTGGGCTTATGTATTGGGAGATATTCAAGCCCCAAGTTGGCCCCGGGATTAAAACTGGGTAGAGCTAAAAGCTATTTTGATATGCTACTTTTGGGGACTAAAAATTTAGAAATTGATGCTGTAGGTACCCAGTTGCTTAAATAGCCGAATTACATCTTTGGATTAGCGCTAAGAGGTAAGTAAGTCATTTATCATAATTTTCATAAATTATTAAAATATGAAAATTATGTATTTAAATGTTATATTATTATATATTGCATTATTTGAAAAATAAGAAAATGGATTGGTATTATTATTTGTAAATGAGTCTTTGCTATGATTAGTTTATTATTTATTATATTTTATAAATAATTGGGTATCTATGTGGACAACTGATCAATTGGCATGACTTTGAAATTGTTAAAGGTTTTATAAATATACATGTGTATGTGACATGTTTTTATGAAAAGTATATGGATTGCATTTTTTTGCAACGATATATGCTATTTAGCAAATGATACTTTGTGTATATGATGAGATGTCCCACTATGGTCCGCTATGATATGGTATGATGTGATATGTTGCATGACTCGCTTGGCACCGGGACCCAACTCCATAGGGGGTATATGGAGCACACACACCCAGGAGGTATGCTGTGACAGGATATGGCAATATTATGCCACATGGCACCGGAACCCATCTCCATAGGGGGGTATATGGAGAACACACTCTTGGGGTGTGTTGTAGCCGGATATGGCAGGATGTGAGTGCATGACACTGGTTCCAGGACCCTGACTCCTAGGGGATATTTAGGGAGGATACACCCGAGGGGGGTGTTACACCCGAGAGGGGTGTTCTGTGTACATAGTGTGTGGCCGTGGGACATTGGTATAAAAGTACATTTTTTACATGCTATTTACAGTGGTTTTATCTTGAAATTGTATATTCTCGATATACTGTATATGGCAATTGCTTCCAAAATTTATTTTGAGCATATGATGCATGTTTTGATAACATGTTAAATGTTTCTAAAATATGGGAGCTTGGCAGATATTTATTGTGGAAAAATTTAGTTTATAAAAGCATGAAGTGATTAAATTACATTATAGTTGGCTTACTTATTGAGTGTGAGCTCATCTAAATCTCACAATGTTTTCAGAGCCACAGAACTGAAGATGGGGATATGGGGTAGTTGAAGCAGCTATCAGAGTGACTTAGATCCAGTACTTTTTGTAACCCCATTGAGTTATGTAATTTGGCATGTAGTCTAAAACGTATGATTATGGTTTATATTAAGAACCATTTAAATTGGACGAATTATAATTATTACCCCTTCTTGTATTAAATGTTATATTTCGGGACGCCTTGCATGCCCGACATGCGGCGGGTTGCCACCTCTAGATCCAATATAGGGTCTGGGGCATGACAGCTTATGTGGTATCAGAGCCTAGGTTTAACCTTAGGGACAAACACCAGATGACACTAGGCAGAACATTAGGATTACATTGGGAGGGTGATAACTTTATTACAAATTTCAAGTAATATATTTTGGAAGCCTGAATTTTGTGGTTTACAAGGTTATTGACTGGGACCTAACTCTGGCAGGAGTTAAGAATGCCACGTCGCACTAGGAGTCTATGGCCCATTGGGAACTCCTAGGCTGGTGACTCGGGCCAGCAGGGAGGCCAGCAAGCTTCCGGAGGCTCTGGTTCCGTTAATTTAGCTGACAATGAGCAACCACAATTTCAAGCCCAGTTGCTTCAGACTCTGGCAGGAATGTCGCAGGCTATGCAAGCCATGCAGCAATAGATTCAGCAAATCCAGCCTGCTCGGCCTGCCTCTCCTGCTCCGCAGCCTGCTCAGTCGGCTCCATTCCAGCCCTGGCGGGGAGGGGGCCGGAGCTTTGCTGAGTTCAAGAGCTTGGCCCCTGCTCTTTTGTGGATACACTAACCCTGCCGATGCTGAAAAATGGATGAGGGAGATGGAGAAAGCCTTTGCAGCTCATGGTAGCCAAGAGGAGGAGCGAATCAGATTCGCTACCTACCTCCTTCAGGGGGAGGCATATGATTGGTGGCTACTTGTGGAGCAGCGAATGGATGGACGGACTGTTTCCTGGGGAGAGTTTTAAGGAAGTCTTCTATGACAAATACTTCCCCAATAGTGTGCAGAGGCAGATGCAGTCGGAGTTTGTCAAACTGGAGCAAGGAAATCTCTCTGTGGCACAGTATGAAGCCGAGTTTACCCGGTTGGCTCGGTTTGCTCCAGACATAGCCGCCACTGAGAGAGCCAAGATTATCAAGTTCACCGAGGGACTGAGGCCTAGACTGATGCAAGCAGTCAATGCCTTTGAACTCTCCACATTCAGTGCTGTGGTGAACAAGGCCCTGGTGATTGAGAGAGATATGGGTGTGGTCCATAAGCAGTGGGAGCAACAACAGAGGAAGAAGAAGGGGCTTCCTTCTGGCCAGTCTTCAGGACAGGCCAAGAAGAAAGGTCCTTATCAGGCCCCCTCAGGACCAAAGAGTACGGAAACTCGTTGCCCTCAATGCGAAAACTCCCACCAAGGCAAGTGGTGCCGTGGGATGGCTGGTGCCTGCTTCATATGTGGACAGGTGGGTCACAAGATGGCCACTTGTCCCCTTCGGAGGGATCAGCAGCCTCCTGCAGATCAGGCAGAGGCCAGCAGCAGCAGCCTAGGACCCAGGGAAGGGTCTTTACTCTCACACAACAGGATGCTGCCGCTTCCAACTCCATTGTGATAGGTACGCCTGTTACTTAAGTACTCGTTTAAGATTGCTTCATTCATATGCAATGAGATGCATTGATCATGAATGATAAAAGTATTGTTAAACCTCATGACATCTAAGATAAACTAAATTTTGTGACCAGGTATAATTAAAGTAGGCAATG
>UESW01004464.1:0-39435 GCA_900491605.1 Calamus simplicifolius | reverse complement strand
AAGCTATGATAAGCTAGTATATATGACTATTAATCTCAAATATTGTGAAATTTTGTTTCATGTCTCATGAGCATTAACAAACAATGGAGAAAAACTAATTCAGTCAATGCAGCCCATCTGGAACCTCTATCCATTGCTTACAAGATCTCATTGTCTTCAGATCTAATTGCAATTAATGAGACCTTGACTTCTGGTTATTTGCAGACGGATGAGCACAAGAAATTACGGAGAGAAATTGTGCTGCCATTTTGTGCATCTACTTCATGTTCTCAGGAATTAGGTACCGAGTCTGCTCAGGAGAAGCACCATTAAGCTCTGCATGGAGAGCAGAAAGACAGAAATGAGAATGAAACATTTAAAAACAGAGATCTGAAAAGGGGGGGAAAAAAAAAGGCAGGTGAAAATTTTGTCTCGGGTTGTGATATTGAATAGAGGAGGAAGAGGGTGTCCATTTGGCAGATGCAGGTTGGGGTCTCTCAACTCATGAAAGAAAGGATGTGCCCAGCTGCAGTGTTCATACATCAGAAAACATGTAAAGTTGTTTAAGTTCCTGCATGAATGTCAACATCTTTTACTAGAATAAATGTAAGCTCCATCATGGTTATCTTACAAGTATGTAATTTGTGCTAATGATAAGATATCAACTATTAAGATTAACATTTGTCACTTAAAGCATGGTATTTGAAGAACGTTCTCTCTCAAATTTTCACTGCATTGAAATTGGCAATAAATTAATTGACTATATGGGTTGAATTTTTTATGTAGCTAAGCAGCTGTTGAGAATGTGGATAATATATTATATAATATAAATTTCATATTTGGTGGGCTATCCTATTGCCCCAGAATATGGGCAACTTCTCCGAAGGTAACATTAGTATAAATTTTGATTTCCTCAATCCTACTCACACACAATGTGGGATCCTTGGGTATGTCATGTATCTTTAATGTTTACTTCAACATTCTTGGTGAGCACACACTGGTAGCTATATTCATAAGTATTAATCGGATTCTCTGCAAGAAAATTTTCAAGGCCTCCAATCATTGATCGGGTTTTGGAGTCTGACCATCTCTGGTATTGGTTTAATTCAGCACAACTTCGGTGCTGTATCTTTGCTTGAGAGCCAAAATTCTCACCAACTGCATTTTTTACAAATGCTCCATCAACAAGTAATGGAATCATGCCTCCTAGGATGGCAACGGCCCGGGAATGGCCCGGGGTGGTCTATACCGGTCCCCATCCCCGTTAGAAAAAACGTTCCCGTTCCTCGCCCCGTTAAGATGTTATAATTAACGGGATGGGGACGGAGATATTCGGCCGGATAAATGGGTATCCGTTTAGATAAAATGAAGACTAATCGAGATGATGATATTGATATATATAAGAGATTCTTTGACTCTGGGATAAGGAAGAAGAGAACGAAAGTAAAAGAAAACAACAGAAAAAAATCAGAAAATGAAGATTTCCAACACAACAACCATACAAAAAAAATACATTCAAATTTTAAAGAAATAAATAAAGAGATATCTTTCTTAAGAGATGAGTATACCAGAAAAAAAAAGTGTTGGAGGGCGTCGATGGGGCAGCGATTGGCGAAGATAGACGATGGACTAATGGAGCTAGGTTCTCATCTTAGTTCAGAACTTCAGGTCAGTTGCATGAAAGAAGAAAGGGCAAGTGTCTACTACGTGAAATAAGGAAGAGCAAGAGTCAGGATTATATATATTGTATTTATTTTAAATTTTAAAATTTTATATAATATATATATTTAAAATTTAAATATATTATATTAATGTTAATGGGGACGAAGATGGGTAAATGAGGATGGGGGCGGAGAATACTGTCCTCGGACCGTTTATCCGTTTAGCTGTAAACGAAAAATCCCCATTATTTTCAAGGGAAATCAGTTTGGGTGGCTGAAGTAAGTTACTAGACTTAGCCCAAACCAATAAAAATTAAACCCAATGGGAAATTAAGGGTTAGGAATTGAGATAGATAGCTGAGCCAAACTGTTGGACTTGGTCTAGCCTATGAAAATGGAACCCAATTAGAAATTAGCTGTTGGGAGTTAGGTGGTTGAGCCAGAATGCTAGATTTAACCCAATTCATGGAAATTAAACTTAATAAGCGATAAAAAATTGGGCATTAGATGAGATGGCTAAACCAGAGTGCTCGACTTAGCCCAATGTGTAACAAGGTTGCTTGGAATTGAATCAAATGGCGATGCCAATTAAGGTATTAGATTTAGCTCAAACTATGGAAGCTAAACTCAATGGGCAACCAACGAAACCAAAAAGGTGTTGGGTTTGGCCCAAACCATGAAAATTGATCTCCCGAACCATGGACCTCACTATCCCATATATCAAAATCTAAGCATGGAAATTAAACCCCAACTAATTTCAGACCATAGTTTGTTCTAAATTAAATCTGATTTTGATTAGGAATTAAATCTCACTTGATCTTATCTTCAATTTAGCTTGCTCACTAAAGTTCAGGTGTAACACCCAAACCTTCAACCTAGTGATATATCGTAGTTGAACTTTAAAAAGTGAACTTTAGATCAAGTTAGTATAGGTTAATATATATGAAGTTGGTTGTTACTATGGTTCTATCTTGTAAATCCTTTAAGTTTGACCAATTTATTGTTGAGAGAAAGAGCTGATCTTTTATCCTTAAGAAATTTAATTTTTTAAATATTTTTATTGAATTCATATGAGAAATATTCTTTTATAATTTCCATGAGAAATCTTAAGAACGACTTAGAATAGAAATAACCTCTATAATCTAAGCAACCTGGTTAGGTAGCACAGTCAAATAGTGCCTAGCTTATATGTGGTCAATCCCTGTTTTAGGTGCTCTAGGGTCTCTACCAGCCACCTTAAATAAATTTTTGGTAAACTATTATGATCAAGGTTATTTTGGGGCTTCTAGTAATTGACTATAAGTAGGTAATAACTTTTATAGCATAATTAGCTGATTTATATAATAAAACCTTCATGAAATAATATATACATATGACTATCTCAATATATTTATTTATGTTATATCCACAAAACTAAGTTTATCTATGAACACAAGAGTTTGAGCATATGCATGCAATTAACCTTAATTTAAGAAGGATCATGTTTACATTTTTTTCTATCATCTGCTCATAATATGATTTGACATATGGATTACACTTATGTTGTATAACCATAATTCTACACTAGGAGATAAAGACAAGTATGGATAAATGAAAAGAATTTTCTACAACTATTATGCAAGACTTTATATCCCATGAACTATTGAATATTGAGTACTGCATATCGACTAGTAACTTTATCTTCTCATAAATGATTGATGCTTATATGAATTTCCTCGTGTCATAATAAATGATTTTCAAAATGTGGTCATGTGAGTATATATTCATATAATTAGCCGATATCCATCTCAACTTTGATATACTATTTAAGCTTATGCTATTAGTATTATCTTATGCCATTATAAATGACCACTCAAATTTTGCTGTGTAAATATACATCCATGTGATCATTGATCAGTTGATAATCATTTAAACTCCAATGCACCATTAAGCTCACATAAATTGGTAAGTACCTTTTGCATTATGATATGATCCAAGCTCAATAAACTGGTTTCTAAATACCTCTCCTAGTAAGATTGATACTAACCTCATTTGAGTGCCACACATATGATCTGCCTCGGATATGACTACTAGTAATCTTCTTTATAGGCTTTCAAGCTATTTGTCTAAGCTTTCGAGCCATTTATTTTCAATGATTTCAAATAGCTTTTGTCTGACATGCAGAACTGCAATCATTTTTATGGGTGCATATACATGCTTACATGTGTATTATATTGTTCATTTGTATGCTTTTATTTCTCATATTATTGAGCCTTTGAGCAGGTTAAATGATGCATTACTATTATATATGTGTGTGTATGCATGCATGAATGCATATAATTAACTAATGGTGTTACACTTTATTGGTCCTCGTCTGCGCAATCTGATTCCTCGCTATATTTTTTTCACAAGACACTTTACTTATTACAAAGTATAAGATGCCCAAAAATTTATGTTATATTGATTTTACTTTTTTTTTTTAAATTTAAAACTCTTATGGAGGATTGTTGACTTTTTAAACAAAAAAAATATAGACAAAAAAATTTTTTGAATTAAAAAATAATTTTGAGGGCTCGAGAGCATTTCTCTCGTGCTCGTGAGCAACACTCGTGAATGCTCGCGTGAGCATGCATATGGCACAACCGCTCGAAAGCGCCATGACTGCTTGAGTTTATAAATAGGCTCTAGGATTCAGGGTTAAATATATTCTAATTTAAGAATCTCTTTTTTTAAGATTATATTTGTTATTCCTATTATCTTGTTATTTTACATCTGAAGGAGTTATTGAATTGCATCTCCACATGATCGTGTACGTAGTAAAAGATTCAGATCGAACCGAATCGTTATACCTTAAATAAATCACTTACAACCTGCATGAACGGACAAAAATTAGTCTTTAGAACAGTGTCTAATATGCCTTGGCCCAGGCACGATACTCAACTTCTTTTGATTTAAATTTTTATATTTTAATTTTATATTTAAAATTTTAGTAATTTTTAAATAGTTTAAAAGTCAAAATCATAACTACTTTTCCAACAGTAAGCCTCTATAAGTGCCAAGCCATACATATGAACACTCATGAGCTACTAAATCTTAGCCAGGAGAATTTGTGAGCGAAATCCAACATATCAGATAGTATATCTCACAATAAATAATTAAAATTATGAATGTTAAATATACCTCAAAGAAATTCTTCATTTATTATATTCATAAATAGCAATCACGTAACCCGTACATGGATATTATTGCTGTTATTTTTATTGTTATTACTGCTTCTATTATTATCATTTATTCAAGGAAGCCTTTTATTCTCATCCTTTTGGTTTCAGTCAAAACTATTTTTGGTTTCTGCCAGACTCGGAGGAAAAGGACAAGCAGCTTGGCATGCTTTCAAAGTCTCGTAACATGTGCCATCATTGAGACAACGGTAGCCCTGTTTGTTACCTTCTAAGCACATGCTGGGACCACAATGCGATGTTGGTCTTCCTACTGTACTTTCGTCTTTGCTAGAAATATGAGCTAAACTTGGTTCTCTCTCATTCATATCTAGAATGCTTCGGCCTGTAAAAAAAAAAAAATGAAGTTAGATGATATATATATATATATATATATATATATATATATAATGAGATAAATAGGAGGAAGAAAAAGATGCTTATGTTGCTTTTCTGTTAATTATATATATATATATATTTAGATAGATGTAATGGAACAATAATTAGGATCCAAATCTTTTGGATTTTTTCTTATAAGGTGCCAACGCGTATCGATTGAGATAAGATTGTATCCTATAATTATGGGTGAGCACTAGTTGGGTTGGGTTTGTTCCAAGCGAAAACTAAAATCCGATCCAATCAAATTGGTTTCAGAATTTTAAACCTAAAACCAAACTGATGCTATTCTAAAACCAACACAGAACTAACCCAATCAGATTAAGTCGATTTTGGGTTGGTTCTAGTGGAAAACTTATGTTTCATTTTTTTTTATTTTGCATTATCTCCAAATTTCTTTACTTTTTTTTATCATTTTTAATATATTGAAGTTCTTTTCTTAGTTATAGAAATTAGGCGAAAGGCTAAGAATCATATTAAAAATTCTAAAAAAACTCACAACATTGATAAATATTATTTGAATTTTTTCTTTTCCTTTGGATTACACTTCTCTAATATCAAATGGCTAATTTTTTCTTAGTTGTGATAAACAAAAAAATGTGTATAATATTTGTTCACTAATCTCACACTAAACATCTACAGTAAAGATGGTAAATGATTTATGAGGTACATTTAAGGTCCCTAATATAATTTCTAAGAGTACTTTATTTTTTACAAAAAATTATATAGTCCATTTTCATGTCAAAATGAAGGAATCGATCTTTGGAATCGAGAATCAACCCAATGAGGGTCGGTTCCAGGATTTTGGATTCAGAACCAACCTTATGAGCAATCAAAATCGAGCTTACCTAACTTAATCAAGCCAAATTGGTATCAGTACTATTCTAGCCCATTGCTCGCCCTAACTATATCCAAAAAAAGTATTAACATAAAATCCTAAGGAGGATATGCACACGTACATACATGTGTTTGTGTGTTTGTGTGTGTGAGAGACACATAAACATGAGGGGAGAGAGAGAGAGAGAGAAGGTGGTGGGGGGTTAAGTGGAGGGGATATTCTATGGATAGTGCAAAGTCTACCTATTATTTTTCACATAAGCTAGTATACAATCTTATTCGTAGAGAGAAAAATTTTACACTATGAGGCTTGCTAAATAAAACCAACAATTCAGCTTACATTCATCGAGAGTGAAGAGGCTTCCAAAAATGAGAAAAATGAGAGCCAAGCGCATAGCATCCATGGAATGAACAATATAAGATGGAATGGAGAATATATGATTTGCAAACAATGATAAGACCTTTTATAGACATTTTTAAGCTTTTTCAAAATGATGAAGAATACTCAAGAAATCAACAAAGATTTCCTAAGATTTTTTGCTAACATAAAATTGGTTTGTATAAGCAAAAATATCCTTAAGATATCCTATTTAATTATTATGTATTTAATTCCATCATTAATATAAAAATGTGGTTGATGGGATTGTCAACTCCTTTGAATCCACTCATTTGAGCAATGGATGGCGTATGCATGCATTTAATGTCATTTAAATGCAAAGAAAGTATCATATTTTTTAAATTTTAAAAATTGATTTTAGGACCCTAATAGTTGAAATATTCTATACTATGATGATAATTATTTTATTTTTGATCCTAGCTTGCGCATAGTATAAAAAATAAATAAATATAAATTACACTTTATGAATTAAAAGGAACATGATTGATCATTAAATCACAATGAAATTGAGGTTATGTCAGGCTCAATTTGGCTCAATTCAGGTTTGATCTGAACTTGATCTGGCTTGATTTAGCTCAATTGACTCGATTTGTGTCAATTTAGAATTGAGTTGGGCTCAATTTGAGAGTAAGATTCTTCTTTGAGCTCGATTTGAGCTTCATTTGGCTTGATTTATGTTTCATTTTACTTGATTTAGGCTTGATCTAACTCGCTGTGCTCAATCACCACTTGATATGCAAGCAGGACTCTTCTTTAAGCTTTATCAGGCTTTATTAGGCTTGATCTAACTCGATCTGCTTAATCTGGGCTCTATCTATCTTGATTCACTTGATTTGTCTTGATTTAGACATGATATTGCTTGATATAAGAGTAAGACTCTCCTTTGGCTTAATTTAAACTTGATCTAATTTTGATTTGGCTTGATATAAGCTCAATATCTGGGAGCAAAGCATCCCTTTCACTTGAATTAAACTTAATCTAGCTCTACTTTGGCTTGATGTGAGTTTAATCTAACTCGATCTAAGTGCAAAGCTCTTCTTTGGCTTAATTTCGGCTTGATCTAGCTTGATATTGGCTCAATATAGGAGTAGAGCTTTCCTTTAACTTGAATTGGGCCTAATCTAAGTTTGATCTAGCTTGACATGGGCTTGATCTTGCTCAATTTGAATGTAGCGCTTCCCTTTGGCTTGAATTGGGTTCAATCTAGGCTTTATTTTGGCTTAATGCGGGTTCGATCTAACTCGATCTAGGAGTAGGGCTCTTTTTTGGCTTGAATTGGGCTCAATCTGGCTCCACTCTAGCTTGATGTAGGCTCGATCTCGCTCAATATAGCAAGGCTCTTCTTTTGGCTTGAAATAGGGTTCGGTCTTGGCTCGATCTAAGAGCAGGGTTCTCTTTGACTCAAATCAGCTTGATCTAGCCTGATGTGGGCTTGATCTTGCTCTATTTAAAAACATGACTCTCCATTGGTTCAAATCAGGCTTGATCTACGCTTGATCTAGCTTATACGAACTCTATCTCACCTAATTTAGAAGCAATGCTCCCCTTTGTTTTGAATCAGGCTTAATCTAGCTTTATATGGGCTCAATTTCGCTCGATCTACGAGCAAGGCTTCCTTTGGCTTGAATCAAGCTTGATTTAGGCTTGATTTTACTTGAGATATATGGCCTTAATCTTAGTGAGTAGAGCTCCTCTTTTGCTTGAATTGGGCTTGGTCTGGGCTCTATCTAACTTGATTAGCTTGATCTAGCTCAAGTTGTGTTAATTTAGGCTCGGAGCAAGGACTAATTCTGGATCTGAGATTGGCTCCAACCCTATGAAGGTTCAAAAAGAACTTTAGGGGACATGGGTGCCCTAGAAAATAAGGTAGGACAATTTCTATTTTAAGGTTTAAGGTCTAGAGTTTGAAAAAAAAAAAAAAGGTACTCTTACTAGGCTTGGGAAGCATTAAAGGTGATGTTTTTCTTTTAGGGTGGGTGAGTTGAAGGATTGATATTAGAATAGGATTTAGGGAATTGTTTCTAAAGCGAAGGGCTTTGACTTAAGGGAAGCGAAATCGTTTCTAAGGTAAGATCACTAATTTTTTATTGAAAGTGGGATTCAAACCTCTTCTAATTTTCTCCTCTAATCACTTCGGATTTCCCTCCTCTATCTTGTTAGGGAATTATTTCTAAAGAGAAGGGCTTTGACTCAAGGGAAGTGGAATTGTTTCTAAGGAGAGATCACTTTTTTTGTTGGGAGTGGGATTTGAACCTGTACTAATCACGATTGCTTTGGATTTCTCTTACATCCTCTAGTATCAAAACCTTAAATTAAAGCCTCAAACTCAACCATCTCCATTTGATGTCATAGTCATCTCTTTAATTTCTTTTGATCACGTCTCATAGCCTCAATTGGGTATTCAAGATTTTGGTCTATATGTGGCTCGGACTTATGCATGTCAAATTAGGCTAGATGCCTTAATCTAAACCTAAATTAATTAAACTACATATATGATGAAAGGTTGACAATCAAGCGAACTAACAAACCCAATTATTGCAATTGATCCTATTTATGCTAATTGGGTTTTCATTGATGATAAAGACTTCTTGATTAGACTAGTTAGTTGATCTCATATGCTGATACTGACCTAATGTGCAATCGAATGTGATTGATTTAGGATGCTAGATTAAATTCAGCACCTAAACTGTATTTCCTAATTGGCACTTTTATCATAATCTAAATATGACAATTTTGAGTTGATGCCCAAATCAATTCATTTGGCATGTGATGTGCCCTTTATTAATGTGATTTATTGATATTCTTAGGATGGTGACTAAAATTACCTCAAATAAGTTTATGTTTGAAAATTTTTGTGAGAGGTATTTTGTATCTGATATCGAATGCATCTAAACCTTATGCTTTGATCATTAAAAATAATAATAAAATATTTTATTATTTGGAGGTTTTCTATAATTCTTAGGGTTATGCCTTGAGAATTATGCAGCTGTGTCATTTGGTCAACCTAAGTGATGGGTTCGAAACATGACATTAAAGGCTTCGAGGTGATGGGTTCGAGGCATAATATTAAAGGCATCAAGCACATCTAGTGAGGCAATCTAACTGTTTGATAGAAAGACATCACAATGAGATATGGAGAAGGGAACAAAAGCATAGCGTGAGCATAGGCTCACGAGCTACTACATCTTGGCGTGGTTGTGACTTGTGAGAGAAATTTGGCATGTCAGCACATAGTGTATCTTACTATGAATAATGAAAATCATGAATGCTAAATAGATATCAAAGGAATTTGACACCTAATATTTCTATAAATAGCAACCATGTGATCCATACATGGATTTTATTATTGTTATTATATTTACTACTACTATTTTTATTATTTATTCATGTAAATCTTGATTCCTATCCTTTTGGTTTCAACCAAAACTAGTTTTAGTTCCTACAATAGGGCAAACCGGTTCTCATAACATGATCCATCATTGGGACAACAGCAGCCTTGTTTGTTATCTGGTAAGCATAGGCTAGAACCACATGCTGATGTTGGTCTTCCTTCTGTTGTCTTTGCTAGCAATATGGGCTAAACTTGGTTCTCTCTCATTCATTTCTGGAATGTTTGGGCTTGTAAAAAAAAAAAGATGAAGTTGGATGTAAAAAATAACTATGAGACAAATAGGAGAAAAAATAGATGTTTATAGCCACGCCAAAAGTTATTGAGATGATGTTTTTTTGTGTGGATATTTTTACCCAGTTTGATGGAACAACAATTAATTAAGGTTCGAACCTTTTGGATTTTTTCCTATAGGGTGTCAACCGACTGAAATCAGAGACTACATCCAAAAAAAATATTAATATAAAATCCTCTATGAAGGATAGGCACACATACATGCATGCGTTTATGCGTGTGAGAAAGTGGCACACACATAGTAGTGTAGCTAAGAGAGGGAGGGGAGTGGAGGAGACATGCTACTTTTATGGATGGTACAGAATCCATGTACCATGTTGAATTGCTGAGAAGTCTCCCAGTATAAAATTTTTTCGCTATATATGATTGAGTGATTGTGTTAGAGCATAATTTTTGAAGGAGTGCTCTTATAAAATGGCAATGGCAAAATGAATATGTTAGATTGATTTATACTATTAGGTAGTATTAATCACAAATACTTGGTAGCAGGTAATCTATCCAGATTATCGGGCCCCACCAGATAACTATGTTTGATATATTTTGAATGACAATCTATCTTGCAATGGTAATCTGGATTATCAGAGATATGGTAATATGATAAATTAGTTTGATAAAATTGCTTTTTTTTTTTGATCGCTCTCTACTCATTCTTCTCTACCGATCTTGCTAGAACCTCCATATCGAAGGTCTCGAGCTACAACTCTTCCACAGAGTTAGGCCGATTACTTCGAATATCATTTATAAATATAAATTTTTTTAAACATTATCATTTATAAATAATATTTTTTTAAATCAAATATATAATAATATATAAATTTTAATAAATTTAATTTAGGAGTATTTTGAAAATTTGATGTTATATGACGGGTAATCTATTGTTATACCAATATATACTAAACACAAATCTATCTTGTAGGTAATACATATTACCATTTAAGATTGGTGGCGCAACTTTAAGGGATTCATTTATGTGAGAATCATCCGCTTGAGAGTTTATAAATAGGCACAAGGATCCAGGGTTGAATAAATTTTAGTTTAAGAATCTCTTTTTTAAGATTATTTTTATTATTTATTATCCAATTATTAGTTTCACTTTGAGCTAAGTTATTGAGTTGCACGAGTGTACTCATAGTAGAGAGTTATACCTTGGGGATGTCTAATATGCCTTGGCACAAGCACTGTTCTGCATTTAATTTTCTAGATTTGAATTTCTAGCAATTTTTAAGCAGTTTAAACTTCAAAATTATAATTACTTTTCCAACAGACATAAGGCTTGGAAATTGTATCATCCGCATTAAAATAAATGTATTAAAAATTATTAAATAAGCCTTTATAAGTGCGGAGCCATACCTATGAGCACAAGCTCGTGAGTTACTAAATCTTAGCCAGGAGAACTTGTGAGAGAAATCCGACATGTCAGATAGTATATTTCACTATAAATAATGAAAATTATGAATGCTAAATGGACCTCAAAGATATTCTCCATCTATTATTTCCATAAACAGTGTGACCCATACATGGATATTATTACTATTACTACTACTGCTATTATTTTCATTTATTCAAGTAAGCATTAATTCCCATCCTTTTGTTTTGAGCCAAAACTATTTTTAGTTTCTCTCGGAGGGAAAGAAGTACAAACAGGCCGGCATTCTTTGAAGGTCTTGTAACATCTGCCATCATTGAGACAAGTATAGCCCGGTTTGTTATTTTTTAAGCACTGACTAGGACTACAAAATGATGCTGCTTCTAATTCACTTTCGTCTTTGCTCGCAATATGGGCTAAACTTGGTTCTCTCTCATTCATCCCTGTAATGCCTCGGCCTGTTAAAAAAAACAATGAAGTTCAGTTTCAGTGTAAAACATTTTTTTCTTTTTTCTCCTTTTCCATTATCTTCATATTTCTTTACTTTTTTATCAATTTTAATATATTGAAGGTTCTTTTCTTATTTATAAAAGTTAGGTTAGAGGATAAGAATCATCATAAAAATGACACCTATCTTTTCCTTTGAATGACACTTGTCTAATACCTAATGGTTACTTTATTCCTTAGTTGTGTTAGATAAAAAAGATGTATATAATATTATTGATTAATCTCATAGTAAAACTTCTATAGTGGAGATGGTAGATGATTTATGAGGTATATTTAAGTTCCCTAATATACTTTTTATGGGTACTTTACTTTTAAAAAAATTCTATAGTCGGTATTCAATAAGAATGAAAGAATCCATCTTTGGAATCAAGAACCAACCCAATGAAGGTTGGTACCATGATTTTGGATTGGGATTCAAAACCAATCCTATGAGCATTCAGAATTGAGCCAGCCTAACTCAATCAAGTTAGGTTGGTATTAGTTCTTGTGTTACTCTAACTCATTTCTTACAAAAAAAAAATTAAAATCTTATGAAGGATATATACACATACAAACATGTGTTTGTGAGTGTGAGAGAGACACATAAACATAAGGAAGGAGAGATAGAGAAAGAGAGGAAGAAGGGGGGGGGGGGGGGGGGGGGGGGGGAGTGGAGGGGACATGCTATATTTTTTTGGATAGTGCAAAGTCCACATATTATGTTTAGCATATGCTACTATACAATATTATTCATACAAGGAAAAATTTTACACTAGAGGCTTGCTAAATAAAACCTGCAACTTAGCTTACATTCATCGAGAGTGAAGAGGCTTTCAAAAATGAGAAAAATGAGAGCCAAGCGCATAGCATCCATTGAGAGAGGAATATAGGATGGAATGGAGAATGCAGGAGTTGTGAACAATGGCAAGGCCTTTTATAATTTTAAGCTTTTCAAAATGATGCACAACGTTTAGGATTCCTTGCTAACTTATAACCTATTATATCTATTATATATGGGTTTTTTAAAGTGCGAGCAATCTTATTTAATAGCTTTTAATAACTTTTAATACCATTGTGCATGCATTGGATGGAAATTCTCTATCGATATAGAAACGTTCTTATTTATTCCCGTGTCTCTTCTTCTTCACTGCTTATATTTTTTTCTTTTCTTTGTTATATACAATTTTCATCACATATTTAATAGTCAGCCTTAAATTGGGTAGACTTCCATCGTTCCTCTATTGGTATTTAACGATACTAAAAGCTGATACGTTACTGACACCATACTCCATGCCAAAATAATGTTCACGGACCCAGAAGGCTAAGTGGTCCGATTTTAATATAAAACCGAATGTGTAAGGCATCCGGAATAACCGAATCAATCCGTCTGGTTCATTTGTAAACCAATCAATCCGGTTTGAACCAGGTTTGAGTTTATCAACGTTGTTTCAAATTCTCTAATCTTTGCTGTTTCAAACTCTTTGCTCGAGAGTTTATGGCAACCTTTTCTATATTGGAATGATAGCAAGTTTTATGGAGAAGCATTGATGAGAGAAGAATAAAAAAAGAAAATGATGAAAATATGAAAACTTTATGGGAATCAAGATTGGGAGAAAATAATGATAGAAATTTTTTAATTTTCTTTTCTTTTTTTTTAAAAAAAGTTAAATTAATCAGACTAAATGGGTAAGCAAATTGAAAGTAAGCGAATTTTAGTGATTAAATAAGATATCAAAAAAAATTCTAAAAAAAGAAGATTGTGAAAATTAGTATATATATCTATTTTATTAAAAATTAATTTTTGTTAATAAATATATTTATATTAAAATAATTAAATCGATAGTTCAACCGGTGACCCAATGGTTGAACAAGTGATCCGGTGATCCGAGCCCTTGGCCAAGTCAATGTCCATGCAGGTCTGACAACTATGTTATTTAATATTTTTAATACAAATTTTTAAAAAAATAAAACTTTGTTTTTCCTTTTTGCATCGCTCTCCAATATCTGCACATGTACGCATACAGGCTTATTTAATATTTTTAATACAATTTTTTTTAATGCATATTAAACGTCAGATTTAAAATTCGTCGCTCTTCCATCCTCTCTCTATCAGTCAATTGTAGATCGATCACTATACATCAAGCTATTTACAGCCATGCGGACCACTGATGCATCCTCTTCTGCATCTGCTCTCCTGATCTGTTTTGTCCTCTCCGTCCTCCCTCGATTTACAACCAACCTTAGAATGCCCTCCCCATCAGCTGATGGGCGACCATCTTAGAGTCGTCGTCGCCCTCCAAATCAGCTGATGGGCGGTGGACGGTCTCGAGAGCCAACCACTTTTGTCCCATGAACATCTCCACGTACCGTGGTCACTATATATTGTCGCCGATCGACCAACAGCTCGAAGGCCAAAAGGACTCTATCTTCACTCCCTACCACCCTCTTCCCTTTCCATCGCGTCGGCCTTCACTCCCTCCCTACCACCCTCTTCTTGATATTTTTCTTCTTTAGCTTCTTCGAGTTTTTTTTTTCGGTGTTATTCTAATCTTGGCAATTTTGCTCTTCTATAAATTGAAAAACTAGCTTCTTCTTCTTTTTTTGTGTGTATCACTCCAAAACTATTTTCTGCTACATCAGTGTTGTTTATTAATTTCATTTATTCACTCTCAAGAAGATTATCCCAGAAAGAGTTGGACGGCATAATATTTTTCCTTTCAGAGTCTTTATAGTTTAATATTTATCATTGTATCTACTAAATTTCTTTTCTTTTCTGTAAAGGATTGATAGTAATTTTTGTCCTATCGAAATGTAGTGTAATGTCATTTAAATGCAAAGGGAGAATCAAATTTTTTTAATTAAAAAAAATAATTTTGGGACCCTAATAGTTGAAATACTCTATACTATGATGGTAAATATTTTACTTTTGAAATTGGCTTGCACATAAATAAAAAATAAATATGTATAAATTACACTTTATGAATCAAAAAGAACATGATTGATCATTAAATCACTATAAAATTGAGGTTAAGTCCGGTTCAATTTATCTCAATTCAAGCTTGATCTGAACTTGATCTGGCTTGATTTAGCTCGATTGACTCAATTTGTATCAATTTGGAATTGATTGGTACAATGGTAAAGGACTAGCCTTTGAACCCTTTTATTACAAGTTCAAACCACCTTGATGAATCCCTTGGTAATCACTTTTTAGTAAAACTCTTCACCAAGGGTAATTTCTGGTAGTGTTTGCGAAAAAAAAAATATAATGAGATAATTAGGAGGAAGAAAAGATGCATAGCATCCATGGAATGAACAATATGGAGAATATATGATTTGCAAACAATGGCAATACCTTTTATGGATATTTTTAAGCTTTTCAAAATGATGAAGAATACTAAGGAAATCATCAAAGATTTACTAAGGTTTTTTGCTAACATATAATTGGTTTGGATAATTTCCTAAGAATACTCAAGAAATGATCAAGAATACTTAGGGAAATTAAGATTTCCTAAGATTTTTTCCTAACATAAAATTGGTTTGTATAAGAAAAAATATCCTTAAAATATCCTATCTAATTTTTATGAATTTAATTCCATCATTAATATAAAAATTTGGTTGATGGGATGACCAACTCCTTTGAATCCACTCATTTTGAGCAATGGATGGCGTATGCATGCATTTAATGTCATTTAAATGCAAAGAGAGAATCATATTTTTTTAATTTTAAAAAAATTTAGGACCCTAATAGTTGAAATACTCTATACTATGATGGCAAATATTTTACTTTTGAAATGGCTTGCACATAAAATAAAAAATAAATATGTATAAATTACACTTTATGAATCAAAAAGAACATGATTGATCATTAAATCACTATAAAATTGAGGTTAAGTCAGGTTCAATTTATCTCAATTCAAGCTTGATCTGAACTTGATCTGGCTTGATTTAGCTCGATTGACTCAATTTGTATCAATTTGGAATTGATTGGTACAATGGTAAAGGACTAGCCTTTGAACCCTTTTGTTACAAGTTCAAACCACCTTGATGAATCCCTTGGTAATCACTTTTTAGTAAAACTCTTCACCAAGGGTAATTTCTGGTAGTGTTTGCTAGAAATATGAGTTAAACTTGGTGTCGCAAAAAAAAAAAGTAGTTAGATGTGAAAAAAAAATTATAATGAGATAATTAGGAGGAAGAAAGATGCATAGCATCCATGGAAGGAACAATATGGAGAATATATGATTTACAAACAATGGCAATACCTTTTATGGATATTTTTAAGCTTTTCAAAATGATGAAGAATACTAAGGAAATCATCAAAGATTTCCTAAGATTTTTGCTAACATATAATTGGTTTGGATAATTTCCTAAGAATACTCAAGAAATGATCAAGAATACTTAGGGAAATTAAGATTTCCTAAGATTTTTTCCTAACATAAAATTGGTTTGTATAAGAAAAAATATCCTTAAAATATCTTATCTAATTTTTATGAATTTAATTCCATCATTAATATAAAAATTTGGTTGATGGGATGACCAACTCCTTTGAATCCACTCAGTTTGAGCAATGGATGGCGTATGCATGCATTTAATGTCATTTAAATGCAAAGAGAGAATCATATTTTTTTAATTTTTTAAAAAAATAATTTTAGGACCCTAATAGTTGAAATACTCTATACTATGATGGTAAATATTTTACTTTTGAAACTGGCTTGTGCATAAAATAAAAAATAAATATGTATAAATTACACTTTATGAATAAAAAAAACATGATTGATCATTAAATCACTATAAAATTAAGGTTAAGTTAGGCTCAATTTGTCTCAAATCAAGCTTGATCTGAACTTGATCTGGCTTGATTTAGCTCAATTGACTCGATTTGTGTCAATCTGGAATTGATCAGGCCTTAATTTGAAAGGAAGATTCTTCTTTGAGTTCGATTTGAGCTTCATTTGGCTTGATATGTGTTTCATTTTACTTGATTTAGGCTTGATCTAGCTTGCTATGTTTAATCACCACTGATATGAGAGTAGGACTTTTCTTTAGGCTCTATGTAGATTGATTCGTTTGATTTGTCTTGATCTAGACCCGATATTGCTTGATCTAAGGTTAGGACTCTTCTTTGGCTTAATTTAGACTTGACCTAAGCTTTGATGTAAGCTCGATCTCTAGGAGCAAAGCATCCCTTTCACTTGAATTGGGACTTAATATAGCTCTACTCTAACTTGGTGCAGGTTTGATCTAACTCGATCTAAGAGCAAAGCTCTACTTTGGCTTGATTTTGGGTCGATCAAGCNATTAAGGAACACTAGTGACAATGAATAAACCAACATGCGATTAGTTAATAACCAATATTTTCTCATTAGATGGAGGTATTAATATGATGGAGAAGTGCAGCGTACGACGCTATCCATAGGAGGCACATGCTGACCTCTTTTATTTATTTATTTATTTTTGTTTCCGGTTCTTTGATTCTAAATATGTACGGCTAGAGATTCCCTCTGCTCATGTTAATGGTATCAAATGGAACTCCGTTGTGAAGCGATGTGGAGCTAAACAAAATTAAGCATCACCGCGTATCTGAAAGCGGTAGCATATATGGCCATTGTTCATTATTCATGTCCCTAGCTTCAAGGACTAACGCCCTCCTCTTATTGTGATGTATCACAGCTTATTTTATTTTGTTGTTGTGCTGATGCAATGCATGATGTTGAAAGGACTGGAACGGCATTTCCGTCTCCTGAAGTTGTTGCTGGAATGGAATAGATGTTTTCGGAGGTCATTCAGCTTTCCACGAGGCTATTGACAGGGAGTCAAAGGAGTGGCCTTCTTCCGGCGTGATTGTGTAGCCACTCTCGCGATGGGTTCCCCCGAAGCCATGCTCAGGGAATTCCATCGGGCAGGCCTTGCTGGTCGGATCGATTCAATTGCTTTGGCCCATCGAACTTTCATGGTGAAATTCAAGCTTTCGGCTGCTCGTTCTGCTGCTCTGCTGCAGCCTTGGATTGTAAATGGCCAACCACTGGCGGTGGAGCCATGGAGGCCGGACTTCATTCCTGCGGAAGATGGCTTGCAGTCAGCTCTGCTCTGGCTTCGTCTTCCTAACCTCCCGATTGAATACTGGAATGAGGAGACTCTTCGTTCTATTCTATCTGTGGCTGGTCAATTTGTGGAGGCCGATGTTTACACGAAGGAGAGACGACGGGGAAGCTTTGCTCGAGCCTGCGTCAGGGTGGATTTGAGTAAGCCGCTCCGGCCGGGGGCGAGGTTCCGAGCTCATGGAACACCCTTCTGGCAGCAGTTTGTTTATGAGCATGTCGACTGTATCTACTCGAGCTGTGGATCTCTCCACTCGGCGGGCTCTTGTTCGTCTCCTCTGCAGCCAGGGTCCTCTGCTGTGACTCCTCTGTTTGAGCCTTGGATGGCTATGCTCCGTTAAAGGAAGACGCCCCCTGTTCTGCGGAAAGAAGGGGTTACTTCGGGTCAGGCCATGGCTGAAGAGTTGAAGGGCAAGGGCAAAGCTTCTGCTCAGGGAGATCAGGAGGGCTGGAGGAAGCCAGGGAAGGTCTCTCGTAGGAAGGTTGTGGCGTCGTCTTCTCTTCCAAATGTGGCGATCATCCACTCTGAGAACGTTGAGGAGGTGGGAATGTGCCAGGAGACTGTATCTGTGCCAGTCACTGATCATGTTGAAGAAGAGGCTGGTCATTCTTTTGTGCCAGCTACTGTTCATCCTAAAGCTGTTATTATCAATCATGTTGTGCCGGTCACTGTTCATCCTATAGCTGAGACCTCTCATGGGGACCATCTGACTGTAGCCTTCCATGCTAACTCCCAGACGGCCTCCAAGGGATGAAGGAAGAGTCATCCCACACTGAATCAGAGCGAGAAGCATGGTTCCTCTGAATCTGCTTTCCTATTTAAGGCTAAGCTCTCTGCTAATCAATCCAAGACTCCAGCATTGTCTTAGGATGCCGATCCTCCTACTCTTATTGGATCTAAGTTGCCAGGGAATGGGAAAGTGGCTGAAAATCTTTTGCTCTTATTGGTACGGATCGCTGGGCCGGATGTCCTAAGATCCGGGAGATGCCAATCCAGCCTCTCTAAAACGGGCTCGGTCTATAAGGTCAATGGGATTAGAGTGTCCTCTAAGGTGTCGAAAGGAAAGGGCCGGTTGCCTTCTTCAGGGAAAGGCCCATCTGTGGTTACTGATCCTCTGGCATCTGGCCTCTCCCAGGGCAAAGAAGATCATGAGATGGCTATTATAGCTTTGAAGGATGCCTTAACTGATTCCCCTGCTGTCTCTGGGGAGTTGGACCTCTTCCTAGGATCAATGTGGTGTTGCTCCCATGGAGTCAGTTCAGCAGCTAAATCCCTTGATCAGCAGGAGTGTCAGTTGTCTGATCATGTATCATAGGGGCAATGTCCTGATTTGGAAGACAATGCTGACATGGTAATGGCAGGGGCTCCGGATGGGGCCTAGGTTGTTCTTTGGGTTTCTTTAATGAAGATTCTCATTTGGAATTGTCGTGGAGCGCTGAAACCATCTTTTCGGTCCTCCTTTGGTAGACTTTTGTAGATCTATCATTTTGATATATGTGTTTTGTTGGAAACTCGGCGTTTTCGGCGGATGAGTCTCCCGAAACTGGTCTTCCTATGCTGTTGAATCTAATGGTCTCTCTGGGCATATTATGGCTCTTTGGCGGAACCCTGCTATCCGAGTCGATGCTTTTCACCATAATCATCAGCAAGTGGCCTTGGTTATTTCGAAGGGTATATCTCCGCCATGGCTGCTTTTGGGTGTCTATGCCAGTACTGATTTTCGTCAGCGGCATAGTCTCTGGTCGGAGATTCTTACTTTGTTGGGCCAGGGCATCCCCACTCTCATTGCTGGTGATTTTAATTGTATTGTGGACGCTTCTGAGAAGCGCGGGGACGTCGATTTGTGGATTCTTCGAACTCCGTAGAGTTTCGATCCTTCATATCCTCAGCTGGTCTTTTTGATCTGGGCTTTTCGGGGCCGCAGTTTACTTGGTGCAATAATCGTAGTGGGTCTGCTCGCGTGTGGGAGCGCTTGGATCGGGCTTGGCTTCCTCCTCTTGGATGCAGTCCTTTTCCTGTGCGACTACCACTCATCTTCCTCGTATTGCATCGGATCATTGTCCCTCCTTATATCGACTGAGGTGTCATCTCATAGGCGGAGGCCTTTTCGGTATGAGCAGTTTTGGTCATGTTATTCCTCGACTCGGTCCTTAATAAGGCAGGTGTGGCGTATGCCAGTTAGAGGGAATTCTACTTACCGTCTCACTCGCCGCTTAGAGCTCACTAAACGGAGGCTCTTAGGGTGGCATCGAAGAGAGGTGGGGATCTATTGCAGCAAGTTTAGGCTGTGGAAGCTGATATCTCTACCCTTCAGGCGAAGGAGGATGCGGAGGGTCATCTATCTGATACTGATCTTCAGTCTCTTAGGAGTAGTTTGGCATTGCATCACTCCTTGCTCAGTCAGCAGGAGATTTACTGGCGATAGCGGTCTCGGGTTCAGTGGATCCGGGAGGGTGATCGGAACTCCAGGTTCTTTCACCAGCCACTGTGGCTCGGCGTGCGGCTAATCGGATCTGACGTATTACTGATATGGATGGAAATATCCTTGATGAAGACGGGGCTATTAGGGAGCAACTTTTCCATTTCTTTCAGTCTCGTTGGTCGGAGGTGTTAGTCTCAGACTCCCCCATTATCACTGCTACCGGGGCTGCCAGGGTTTCTGAGAGTGATAATGATTTATTGATTCGGAGATCCAAGTGGAGGAGATTCGTTCTGCGGTGTGGGCTTTGGGGCCAGATAAAGCTCCTGGGCCAGATGGCTTTCCACCTTTCTTCTTCGCCACTATGGGATATTGTTGGGCAGGATGTTATCTCGGCTATACGGCATGTTTTTTCTACTAGAACTATTCCTCCTGATTGGCAGAGGACTTTTCTTGCCCTTGTTCCTAAAAGAGTTAATGCTTTACTCCCCCAGCACTTTAGGCCGATCAGCTTGTGTACCACCCTGTATAAAGTCTGCGCTCGTATCTTGGTCTCTCGTATGCAGGGAGTGATCCCCCGTCTTATCTCTCCGGAGCAGGAGCTTTTATTCGTGGGCGCAGTATCACTGATAATGCTCTTATTGCCCAGGAGTTTATGCACGACCTCCAGCGTGCCAATCGTCAGCAGCCTCTTATGGCTGCCCAGATAGACATGGAGAGAGCGTATGATAGGATGAGCTGGATTTTTCTCCGACAGACTTTGAGGGTGTTTGGGTTTGCTGAGTTGTTCATTGAATGGGTTATGGCTTGTGTTCAAGGGCCCACATTTTCTATCCTTATTAATGGTAGTCCGACTGAGTATTTTCCCTCTGCTGTTGGTCTCCGACAGGGATGCCCTCTATCTCCGTTCCTTTTTATTCTGTGTGCTGATGATCTCTCTTGTGCGCTTCACCAGGCGGTTGGGGAATCTTTTTGTTGCTTATATGCCGGGGCCCCTTGGACCTTCTCTTACCCACCTGCTCTTTGCTGATGACTGCATTTTGCTTAGCCCAGTGTCAGTTCAGAATGCAACCACTTGTGCTGCTATCATTCAGTCTTATTGTCAGAATTCGGGGCAGCGGTTCAACTTGCAGAAATCTATTCTTTGCTTCAGCCCATCGACCTCTCCTCACCGTCGTGCTGCCATCTCTCAGTGTTAGGGATTTCCACTTTCTCTGATCGTCTGATCTACCTTGGGATCCCCATTATGGGCTGGCAGCCTCGTCAGGATTTTGGAGACCTGGACCATCGGATTTCTGATCGATTGGATCGCTGGCAGGTTTCGGGTCTTTCTATGATGGGGCGTATTACCCTGATCCGATCTATTCTTACTTCGCTGCCCCTCTATCTATTATCCAATGCTATGATCCCGACTACTTGTCTCCGTCGGATTGAGAGACGTATTCGAGATTTTCTTTGGGCATCTATGCAGGGGGGCCATGGTGTTCATCTTCTGGCTTGGGACATTGTTTGCTTGCCGATCTCTGAGGGCGGGTTAGGGATTCAGTCTTTGGTGCTCCGTCGTGAGGCTATTATTGCGAGGCATGCTTCCCGATTCTTTTTGGACCCTCATTGTTTCTGGAGTTCTGTCATGCGTGGCAGATACGGAGCCTAGACTTCTGACTCGGTTATCAGTTCTCCCCGTGGATGTTCCTTTTTTTGGCGCGCGATCTGCCAGGCTGCTCCAACCGTTATGACTGATATCCAGTGTATGATTGGGGATGGGACTTTAGTTGATATTATTCAGGATACTTGGATAGCTGATCTCCCTCTTTCTCGATGGCCGACTTTTATCAGCTTTGAAGTTGAACCCTCTTTGCATGTTTCATCTTTGATTTGCCAGGAGAGTGGTGGATGGAATGGCCCTATTGTGTCTCAGCTATGTGGGACTGAGCTGGCGCAGAGGATTCTTGCCGTGCCTCTTCCTTTTTCTGCTGGCCCGGATACTAGACTTTGGCGTCGTTTCTATCTTCCTTGCGCCCCCACTAGGGACCTGGTTGCCCGATACCGATCTCCGTCCTCGGGCTTAGCTGATATTGCATGGATATGGAATTTGCTAGTTCATCCTAGGGTCCAGCTTTTTTGTGGAAGCTCAGATGGGATCGCCTACCTACCTGTAACCTATTGGCTGATCGTGGTCTCTCTATTTCGCCTCTCTGTCCGATATGCGGGATGCAGAATGAATCAGTGGATCATGTTATATTCATGTGCTCTCGTGCGGCTCAGATTTGACAGATGACCCATTTTATCCCTTGGTTACTGGAGGATGGACCTGCTCGGCTTTCTTTTCTGCATGCTATCCGGGTGATTACCCAGACAGGTCCCTACTCTCAGGGTGTTCTCTCGGTTTACTTGGCTTATCATATTTGGCTGATCCGGAACCATATTATCTTTGCTGAGGAGACGGCTTTACCACAGGTGGTTATCTGCCGTGCTCTTTTTCATGCCCGGGAGTACACTCACTATTCTTCTGGTATTCACATTGATGGATCTGGTCACTGGGACTCCCCTGCTGCTTTGGCAGCGCACCGTTCTACGGTCTTTGTCTCTTGGGAGCCCCCACCCCTAGGTTTCGTCAAAGTGAACTTTGATGGTTCTGTCTCTGATCGTTCTGCTGGTTCTAGGTTTGTCATCGTGGCTCTAAGAGTCAGTTATTTGCGGCTGGTGGGCATAGCTCTATTGATATCTCGGTCCCTATGGCGGAGCTTCAGGCTGCATGGGCTGGCATCACTCATGCTGTTCGACACATGGACCATCGTAGATTGATTATTGAGGGAGACTCTCTTACGATTATCAGGTGGATCAGGCAGGCTAAGAATTCTTATTCTCTTTTAAACCCCCTGATAAGAGATATTAGAGTCTCTCTGCAGACTACTTATGCCACTGTGATTCGTCATGCCTATAGAGAAGCCAATGCAGCGGCTGATTGGGTTGCATCTTTTGTTGCTCGCCGATCTGGACAGTGGGTTTGGCATGCTGGTATTCCTTGCCCTGTTATTTTGCATCAAATTGTGTACTCTGATATTTCGGATTTGACTCGCTTCAGAGTGATTTGATCGCCTGCTTGTAACAAAAAAAAAAAAAGCGTCAAACCATCAAATTTCGATTCTATATATGTCATCCAATCAAGTTGTCATTTGATGCTACATTTGAAAGGTAAAAATAATAAAAGTTACAATTTAATAAAGGAATTCCTTGGACTCGGACAAATATATAACCATAGATTCATTTAGATATATCATAGATTTAACCTTCTCGAATGGATGGGCCAGCACTAATTAACGGGATGCACCACGAACAAATCTATACAATTTCCATGAGCTTTTTATTTTTCTCTTCCAGAATAGGTAGGAAGTTCCAGCCAACAATCCCTTCTAATATAGTTATTTGATATAAAATTTTGGGGACAATATATAGCACTTCAAGACTCCAAGCTGGAAACCCTTGTTTATGAATTGAGAAATATGATCATGAAGACAATATATAGTTAGATTGTACTTGCCTATGGACTGTTAACCTTGTGAGCCACCTATCAATTAATTAACTAAAAAAATTTGGCATAATATGCATTAAAATGACATATGATAGTAGATTCTAGCTTTGATATGCAATAATATTTATTTTTATCAAAATTTAAGGTGAGAGTCTGATGAATATTTAATCTCATAGCGATTATGTATTGATTGAAGTCTTGGGTTTTTACAATGGTATTAAAGTGAAGCTAACTAATAATTCATATGGATTAGAGAACACTATAGATAGGCTTCATAATTTAATAATTATATTTGATTAGATTTAGATGTAAATTTGAATATGAGCTGTTGCCGCCGGGATCCGTCCTCCGACTCGGGCGCGGTCGATCCTTAGGGAGTGGGGTGTGGCGGACCTGCAAAACAGGAAGCCCACACGCGGGGACGCTGGGGTGGTCCTCCGCGGAAGGCCCTCTGATGCTCAGTCAGTGAGGAAGGAATCGGCGATCAACCAGACAATGGGAAGGTGGATCTCTCCGGGAGACCTCTCCAAGGGGCGGCCAATCGAAAGCTCTAGGAGGGGCATTCAGAGTCACGTACCTGAGGGAATCTGCCAGTCTGATACTTATAGACTGTCACCTGGGGACTTGAGCATCTTCTGGAAGGTTCTGAGGTTGTTACGATATGGGGGTAGACAGAATCAGGCCGTTGTGGGGCCGTTAGAATCCACGCCTTGTTTGTTAAGGGATCGACGCTGAGAGCTCCTTGATGTCTTGGGATCTGGGTGAGTAGACCTGGGGCGGTTACAATAGGTCTTAGGCCACGTCTCAACATGATTCCCTGCCTAAGGTGCTGCTCGGGTAAGCTTGAGCTCTCCCGCGTCAGGTTCCGGAGGCAGACGTCAGGGCGTGGATCGCTAGGTAAAAGTGAGCTACGGAAGCCCGGAAGGGCCGAGCTAGGGAAGCCCGGAAGAGGCCGAGCTAGGGAAGCCCAGAAGAGGCCGAGCTACGGAAGCCCGGAAGAGGCCGAGCTACGGAAGCCCGGAGGGCCGAGCTACGGAGGCCCGGAGGAGGCCGAGCTAGGGAAGCCCGAAGAGGCCGAGCTACGGAAGCCCGGAAGAGGCCGAGCTACGGAAGCTCGGAAGAGGCCGAGCTACGGAGGCCCGGAGAAGGCCGAGCTACGGAAGCCCGGAAGAGGCCGAGCTAGGGAAGCCCAGAGGAGGCCGAGCTACGGAAGCCCAGAAGAGGCCGAGCTACGGAAGCCCGGAAGGAGACGGCGAGAGGAGGTCAGCCTTAGCCGCCTCGCACGGATATCAATGCAATGATGATTTTACCCCCAACACATGCCCTCCACTCCCTAGTTCGAAGCGTAGGTTCGGGCGTAGGGAGTATAAGCTCAAGTGGCGCGCCCTGGACGGGACGTTTTGGCCTAAACAATTCATGCAATGATGCCCTAATTAATGCGATAGGGCCATCGTACCTTCGGAGGTAAGGTTCCTCCACTAGCGACGGTTGAGATTGTGCCGTGCCGTGAATCCCGATCGATATGGAGGTTTGTCGAGGCGATTCTGGACGCCTCGAATGGGACGTCCCGCCTCCCTAGGGCGGTTCCTTGGCGGGGAAGCGAAGTGACAGCCGCCCTATATATATATACACTTATGCACATGTGCGCATGTTCGCGGCGTCTTCTCACCTTGTTTTCAGAAGAGTATTGGTCTCTCATCCTCTCCAGCATTCATTGTTTTCGCCCAGGATTTCCCTCAACCGAGATGGCAATGAGCCCTGAAGATGTGGCCTCAGAAATCGTTGCTGAGGATTTGGAGAGGATTCACCAGAGGTATGGTCTGCCCCCGGATGTAGTTTTGCGGGTGCCGAAACCCGAAGATAGGTTACTCGAGGATTAGAGTCTGGAGTCTTTATCTATGAGGATATTTTAAGGCGGGTCTTTGTTTTCCTCTCCATCCCTTGGTGAAGGAGATCATGACCCACTACAACATCTGTCCATCGATGGTGGCTCCAAATAGTTGGCGAAATATCGTCGGATTCATTTCGATGTGTCACCAGATCCAAATCGTTGCGACTCTCCCCCTTTTCCGCACCTGTTACCATTTGACTCCGAGAGGAAATCGGAGTGGACCTCCATCGGGCCCCGGAGGTCTTTTAATGTCATCGCGGATAAGCCTTCTTCCATCAAGGGGTGGAAGAGCCGATTCGTGATTGCGGAGGGGAATGTCGGTTCCGATTTCCCTCGACGATGGGGGGAAGTTGCGAGGGATGCGGAGACGCATCCGGCCTTATCGGCGCAGGAGGAGAGGGACCTGGATGTCCTTCGTAATGGACGGGTATTTTTGGCTAACGACCTATTATCGGAGGGGGCCCTCTTTGCCGCCGGGCTCAGCCCTCTGGATCCACAAGGTGAGTCCCTTTTTGCGCTGTGTATTTCTCTCGATTACCGTGCTTGAGTCTGAGAATGTAAATTTCGGTTTGACAGCCACGAGGTTGGCGTTGTCGAGCCTCTCCAAGAGGAAGAGGGGAAAGCGCCCAGGGGAAGGTAGCGGCGCGGACAGCGGCCGGCCCGAGAAAAGGGCCCATACCTCTGCCAAAAACCCACCGGACGTCGGAGCAGTCCCCATAGGGCCGCTGGGAGCGAAGGAGGATCCGGGGAGAATGGCCACGGTGCCTGGCGCCCCCGTACTGGAGATATCGGACAGTTCGGATGAAGCTCTGCTGGCTCGTCCGACCACGTCCCCCTTGAAAGAGGAACCTGCGACGGGTCCAGCGGAGGCGGCCGTAGTAGAGGGGTCCATTGTCCCCGCAGGATTACCACTGGCTCCAGCGGGAGCGGGGGGGGAGATAGCCGCAGCGGAGGAAGTTCAGGGGAGCCCCTACTTGGTCTGTCCGCCAGGGAGTCTGGTAGCAGTGAGGTCGGGCCGCCCTCAATGGGTCAAGAGGCGGGTCAGACCGAAGCCTCGGGGGAGCCCGCGGAGGAGACGCAGGTGGTGGCGACTGGAAAGGATGCATCGATGGAGGGAGCACAACAACGTGGGGGTCCTACGATCGGGGCTCCCTCGAAGAAGATTTTGGGGAGGCTAGCGCTTGGGCTGGCCGAGCTATCTGAAGAGGCCCAAGCCAGGGCCCTGATGGAGGAGGCTGGGAGGTTGAAGGCTTCTCAGTTGGGGGTCGTCCAGGCCGGTCCCTCAGGCGGGGCCGGTCAACCCAGCAGCTCGGAGACTAGCATTGATGAGGCATTTTCCACCATGATAAGGTCGGTCCTGCATCCGGGTGCGGATCCATCGACGGACAAGTTTGCCGACCTGGGATTGGTCGATGCTGCGTTCGGGCAGCAAGGTGTGGCTGAGAGTATACATCTCCTTCCTGCCATTGATAACACGACTTTAATGAGGATGACCCGAGACTATGCTTCGCGGGTGAGCCACTTCTCCTGTGTGACAGGTGTTTCCCGATGGATCCCGTCGTAGGGGCTGATTCAGTTTTTGTCTTTGCAGAGCGTTTTGCTTTCCCGGGCGATTTGCTGGCGCCTGAGTTTGGCGACGGGGGCCAGCGTCCAGGCCCGGAGGGAGAATGTCGAGCCCCAGTCACGGCTGAAGGTGTCTGAGCAGTTCGAAGAGCTCATGGACACAATGGACAGGAACTCGAAGGCGGCAAGGGCGGCACATCAGGCTGCCGTGGACGAGGTGTCCAAGCAGAAGCGCAGGGTGGAGGAGTTACAGGGACTCCTGGTGAAGAGCGACGATGCATGCCGGGAGCTGGCCAGGATCGAATCAAAACACTCCGCGGAGGTGGCGGCGATGCGGCGGGAACACGGCGAGAGTTTGAGCCGGTTGAGGAGAGAGGCCGACGATGAAAGAAGGCGCCTGGCAAGAATGCTGGACGAAGTGGAAGAGAAATTGAAACGGCGTGATGGTGAAATCGTCGATTTGAAGGAGAACGCTAGGTGGCATCAAGGGATGATGACTCGAGTGAGTGACGAGCTGTCGCAAGCTCGTGGGGAGATTGAAGCCGGACAATCGAAGATCAGTACCCTGCAAGAGAGGGTCGAGCTGGTCGGCGCTGACAGGACAAGGGCCCGGAGTGAGGCCGAGGAGCTGGCCAAAAGGTTGGCCAGGCGAGAGGGGGAGGTATGCTCCCATTTTACCCTCTTTATTTTTCTACTGGCTCCTTGCGACGCCGATTGATCTTGACTTTTCCAGATGGCGAGGATGGGGTCGGAGATTCGGGCTCTCCAAAGTGTGCTCGCGTCCACTCGCAGCAGGGGTTCGGAACTCGAGATACGGGCTAGCGAGCTTGAGGAACAAAATGCCATTTTGAAGGCCCAAGTGATCGAGGCTGAGAAGCAGACTGCGGAAGTCAAAACGCAGCACGCCATTCTCAGGGGTAGGCAGGACGCTATCAGCGTTGATGCCTTCCATCATGGGATAGAAGAGTGTAAACAGAGGATTCTCAGTGAGCATCCAGAGTGGGATCTTTCTTTCCTGAGCGCCCACGATCCTGACGATGGCGAGTCTGAAGAAGAAGAAGATGAGAATGAATACGCCGACGTGTCTGACGCCGAACCTGGTGCCGCCCCTAGCCCCAGCGAAGCTGCAGTTTCTGAGGGATGATCGCAAACTGCCGCCGAGGGGGCGAGAACATCGGAGAAGGGTGAGCCTAGTCACGCCTCCGCAGGTGCAACTGAAGGCTCCTCGAAGGCTTGTGCGGCTCCTGGTTCGTAGGAGTTGTTATTGTATCTTACTTGTCCGTCGTTCCTTAATAAAAGAACTTTCTGTTTTGACTTAAGTGCTGTCCTGGTTTGGCCTCGTCGTCGCTCGGTTTCGCCTTGAGCGGTCTGTGGCTCGCTGGCGATCTTGGGTCATCTTTATTCCAAGACCAAGCAAACGCGTTAGCTCGGATCGATAGGCGAAATAGGCCGGCCAGGGTCGACAGATAGAATGGATCGGCCAGGGCCAATGGGCAGAATAGATCGGCTAGGACCGACGAACAATATAGGTCGGCTAGCGCCGATGGATAAATTAGGTCGGCTGGGGCCGACGAACAAAATAGATCGGCTTGGGCCGACAGAAGAAATAGGTCGGCTAGGGCCGATAGGCAAAAATAGGTCGGCGTGGGCCGACAGGAGAAATAGGTCGGCTGGGGCCGACGAATAAAATGGGTCGGCTGGGGCCGACGGACGAAAATAGGTCGGCGTGGGCCGACAGGAGAAATAGGTCGGCTAGGGCCGACGAACAAAATAGATCGGCTTGGGCCGACAGAAGAAATAGGTCGGCTAGGGCCGACAGGCAATAATAGGTCGGCGTGGGCCGACAGGAGAAATAGGTCGGCTAGGGCCGACAGGCAAAAATAGGTCGGCTGGGACCGACGGATAAAATGGGTCGGCTGGGGCCAACGGACGAAAATAGGTCGGCGTGGGCCGACAGGAGAAATAGGTCTTCGCGCTTTCTGCCATCTTGCCAGTGCCCTGCTGTTCCGCAGGCAATTCCATTTTACTTTACTAGAAGTAGTGATACAGCACAGTGGGGGGCATAAAGCTGCATCAGAGTTTTCCGGAAGGTGCTCTTTTCCCATGCAGACTACCCCGTCATGACGCGCACGCAACCGTCTACTATTGGACAGTATTTTTTCAAAGGATGATTTTCTGAGCCCGCCGATTTTCGAAGTGTCAGCGGACGATTTCCTGTATTTACTGGCCGTGATTCGGGATCAGAAAGGGATCCCCGTACACGTCACAACTAAGGCGGTGGGCTTGGCGCGCAGTGGGGTGCTGCGTTTATCCTGAGGGGCCATGTGGAGGCGTGGGACAGGTGTTTGAATCTCGGGACTCTCAGCTCTGATGGCTCATCCCGAGTCTTTCCTGCCTATAAAAGGGAAAAGGGGGTCTCATCTGGTTATCCCCAAAGTTTCTTTCTTGTTGGAACTTTACCACGCTCATTTCTCTGTTGCTACGAGTGGGAGGATCGACCTTTCCTTTCTTGGGTTCCTTGCCGCCGGATAGCTGGGGCGACCGGGGAGCAGCTGAAGGATGGCTCGTCCTTAAGGGATGAGTCCCGGAGATCACATGGAGAGCGCACATGGGGGGCGCAGAGATCACACGGGGAGCGCACATATAACTCTTCCCGTGTGACCTTTGCGGCCGGTTACGAGGGAGTTACGGTAAGAAGTGCACACGGGCCTCCCATGGCTCGTGTGTATTTCGCCTCCTCCCCTGGTTCGGACTCCCGGGATCAGCCGCTCGAGGGGGGGTGAGAGCGCCTCGCTCGCCGACGCCTTGTCCTTAAGACATGGCAAGGCGCGGCAGTACACCCTCGGTTGGGTGGTTTGGGATGTCCATCCAGATATCTCGGTTGGGTCACCGAGATATCATCCTGACTTGGAGCCAGTCGCAACTATTGGTCCGTGTCGGCGGGCAACTATCGTCCCTAACCAACTGGGACGTGATTACGACTGTTGGTTGCTCGGGTTTTGAATTTGTCTTTGTTTTATGCATTTCAATGCTTTTGTAACGCCTGTGAGGCATTTGTAATTGATCATAATCGGCAATAAAGAGAGTTATATTCTGTGTTTCAATCTCTATCTTTTCTTGTGCCGAGCCCACTGTCATTTGTTGTTTGTGGGACATAAAGGCGTCTCGCTCGCCCTTAGACGAGGATCTTACGCCGCCCAAACTAATCGAGGTTCGTATGCGGCGGTGCGGAGATCGTTCGGCAAAATACGCTCCTTGCTTAGGTCAGGAGTCTGGTATTTTTGCGTTCCGCTTTTATTGGAGCTCGAAGTATCGTGAGTCGACCATGGCCGAAGCTCAGGGAATTCACACCCCTTCTCATCATGGTTTAAGGAATCAGTCACTCGAGATAGTCGAGTTTCGGGGAATGTTTTACTTGGCCCTGCCAAGGTTCGAAGGATTTTATAGCTCGGCGCTGCCGAGGTTCGGAGGACTTTGTAGCTCGGACCCGCCGAGGTTCGGAGAAAATTTCACTTGGCCCCGCCAAGGTTCAGAGAATTGGTAGCTCGGCCCTGCCGAGGTTCGGAGAAAATTTTACTTGGCTCCGCCAAGGTTCGGGGAACTGGTAGCTCGGCCCTACCGAGGTTCGGAGAACATTTTACTTGGCCCTGCCAAGGTTCGAAGATTGGTAGCTCGGCCCTGCCGAGGTTCGGAGAATTAATAGCTCGGCCCTGCCGAGGTTCGGAGATTATTGTAGCTCGGAGGGAGCGAATCAGCCGCCATTGCAGGCTACGGCGTTAGGTCCACGTGGCGCTTAATAAAGGGGGCGCTCGAGCGGAACGGGCGGCGTGTTGTCATGCTTTTATTGGCGATGCTGCTCTTTTCGAGGGGGCAATTTATCGGCCGAGCGACGGACTTCCACGTTTTCCGAGGAAGAGGGGCGTATTAAGCAGCCTGGGGAAGCGCCAAATGTATTTAATGCAGGGGGCAACAGATTGGAAAGTGTTCGCCTGGGGAACCTCCGAACAATCTGTTCGCGCTTATCGATCTTACTCGGGATAGGGCACGGCTCTTTGGATTCCTCACGCATTAGAATGACGACACGTGGCAAACTCTCGTGGGTCGGCGTTTGTGGCGCGGCCGATCGGGATACCTGCCTGGCGGGTATAAATATGACCGAGGGGAATTGGTTTCGGCCATCCCTCGGTCTGAGCTCCGAAAAAGAATGGCCTCTCCAGCGCGATCGTCAAGTGACTCGCATTCCTCGGTAGTAGCCCGCCGTACTCGGAGGGGATGAGCACCTCCGTGACTGTCGATGGGCTGACCCTCGCGTCGGGCCTTGCAATCAATGAGCAGCTTGCTAGGATTGCCGAGGAGTTCTTGGACGTTTCAGTCCGGGAGGCGGAGGCCTCACGTCGGGTGATGGATCGGCAGGAGGAGGAGATTCGGTTGCTTCGTCAGCAGGTGGCTGATCTGACAGCACGCCTGGAGGAGTTACTGGCCTCTGGGGACTGACTCCAAGGCCTCTGCCCGTTCTTGTTTTTGCTTTTTGGCAGTCTCTTTGTAGTCCTCCTCCTTTTATGAATAAAAAATGGACCTTGTTCATCTGTGAAGTCCCTTTCCTTTTTTGAGAACGATTACTTGATACGCTTGATGGACTGGGGTGTCGGCCTGGTCCCATCGTCCCGCGCATCAATCGTAGATATTTCGAATGACAAGTTACAGGGGGGTCGCCAAAGGTTTTCTACTGCTAGGAGGACTTTCCGGCTCAGCCTGGGGCCCTTGGCCGGTTACGTGAGGCTTTATAGCCTCTTAGGGGAATTCTGTCGATGGTGGCATTTTTTGTATGCCGATGGTTTTCGTTCAGCGCCCGTTCTCAAACCGGGCGAAGTCCTTCGGGGACTATTTGAGGGCCGTTCGGCTTTGGTCGAGGCTTGTAGGTTTAGACCTTTCGCTAGGGTCTTAGCCCGAATGGTTTTTACCTTGCCTTGTCATGGCTCGGGGATTTATCGCTCGGCCCCGCCGAGGTTCGGGGAAACATTTTACTTGGTCCTGCCAAGGTTCGGAGATTTGCTGCTCGGCTCAGCCGAGGTTCGGAGATTTGTTTTACTTGGCCCCGCCAAGGTTCGGAGATTTGTTGCTCGGCCCAGCCGAGGTTCGGAGACTTTGTTTTACTTGGCCCTGCCAAGGTTCGGAGATTTTGTTTTACTTGGCCCTGCCAAGGTTCGGAGATTTGTTGCTCGGCCCAGCCGAGGTTCGGAGATTTTGTTTTACTTGGCCCTACAAGGTTCGGAGATTTTGTTTTACTTGGCCCTGCCAAGGTTCGGAGATTTGTTGCTCGGCCCGGCCGAGGTTCGGAGACTTTGTTTTACTTGGCCCTGCCAAGGTTCGGAGATTTTTTTTTACTTGGCCCTGCCAAGGTTCGGAGATTTGTTGCTCGGCCCGGCCGAGGTTCGGAGACTTTGTTTTACTTGGCCCTGCCAAGGTTTGGAGATTTGTTTTACTTGGCCCTGCCAAGGTTCAGAGACTTGTTTTACTTGGCCCTGCCAAGGTTCGGAGACTTTGTTTTACTTGACCCTGCCAAGGTTCGGAGATTTGTCGCTCGGCCCAGCCGAGGTTCGGAGACTTTGTTTTACTTGGCCCTGCCAAGGTTCGGAGATTTTGTTTTACTTGGCCCTGCCAAGGTTCGGAGATTTCCTGTCCAGGCAGATAACTCGGTTGTACCGAGGATTGGTAAGCAGCATCTATTTCCTTTTACGATTTATGGCAATATGGTGCATAATCGATTCACACAGCAAGTTGCGGAAAAATAGATAACTGGCGAAGCATAAGGGACATACCCTATTGATAGTATCTGCAGAGGTTGTCCGAGTTCCACGTTCGGGGGACGGATTTCCCATCGAGATCCTGTAGCTTGTAGGTTCCCGGCCCAATGATCTCGTGATTTGGTACGGGCCCTCCCAGTTCGGCGCCAGCTTTCCTTGCTCCAGTGGTTTGGATACATAAGCTTTTCGGAGGACGAGGTCGCCGGATAGGAAGGTTTTCCCCTTGACCCTGGAGGCATGGTACCGAGCCACCCTCTGTTGATAGGCGGCCGTCCTAATTCGGGCCTTCTCTCTGACTTCCTCTACCAAGTCGAGGTTGGTGCGGAGTTGCTCGTTGCTGGCTTCCTCTGAAAAACTCTCCACCCGCAAAGATGGGAGGCCTATTTCCACAGGGATGATGGCCTCCGTGCCAAAAGCCATTCGAAATGGAGTCTCGCCCGTCGGAATTCTCGGGGTGGTGCGATAGGCCCATAAGACATGGTGTAGCTCATCCGCCCACCTGCCTTGGGCTCTGGAGAGGCGAGCTTTGATTCCTTGGAGGAGAGTCCTGTTGGTCACTTCGGCCGCTCCATTGGCTTGTGGGTGCCCGACCGAAGTAAGGTGGTGACGGATTCCGTGTTCCTCGCAGAATGGCAGAACTTGGAGTTGTCGAACTGCTTACCGTTATCGGTGATTATGGTGTGGGGGAGGTCGAACCGGCAGACGATGGACCTCCATACAAAGTCTCTGGCCCGTGCTTCGGTGATTTGCGCAACTGCTTCCGCTTCAACCCACTTGGTGAAGTAGTCAATGGCGACAAATAAGAATTTCCGCTGTCCCGTCGCCAGCGGGAATGGGCCGAGGATGTCCATCCCCCACTTGGCAAAGGGCCAGGCGGAGGATATAGAAACTAGCTCGGCGGAAGGGAGCCTCTGGATGCTTGAATGTCTCTGGCAGGCGTCATAGGCTCGAACTAGATCGTCCGCGTCTTTCTGCATGGTCGGCCAGTAATAGCCCTGCCGCAGCACCTTGTGGCATAGGGATCGGCCTCCCAGATGGTTGCCGCAAATCCCTTCATGTACCTCTCGTAGAGCATAGTTTGCCTCAGGTGGGCAGAGGCATCTGAGTAGCGGCATAGAAAAAGACCGCTTGTAAAGTTGGCTGTCAATCAATACATAGTGGGTCGCCTGCAGCTTCAATTTCCTGGCCTCTCTTCGGTCGGATGGGAGCGACCCTTCTTTGAGATAGTTGAGGATAGGGTCGAACCAGGATGGTTCGGTCTCGATTTGCATCACCCGATCGGCTTCCATGATACTCGGCTTTTCCAGAGTCTCCAGATGGAATTTTTGTTCAGCATCCATCGTCTCCGCGGTTGCCAATCGGGAGAGTAGGTCGGCACGGGCATTTTCCGATCTAGGAATTTGAACAATTTCAAACTCGGCAAAATGGGGAAGTAGGCCGCGCACTCTTGGAGATATCAGATCATGTTGGGTTCTCGGGCTTCAAACTCTCCCCGAACATGGCCGGCCACCAGCTGAGAGTCGGTGAAGGCGTTAAGCTTTTCCACCTTTAGGTTGCGGGCGATCCGGAGACCAGCTAATAGGGTCTCGTACTCGGCTTCGTTGTTGGAAGCCGGGAAGGAGAATCGGACGCCATATTCGAAGATCATTCCCTCTGGGCTGGTAAGGACTAGACCCGCACCGGAGTGATGGGCATTGGACGACCCATCGACGTGAAGGAGCCACCGAGCTTCAGGCTTTGGCCCTTCGGGATTTTCTGGGGTAGAGCCGTCTTCTGGGATGGTACACTCGAGGAGGAAATCGGCCAGCGCTTGGGCTTTGATGGCCGGGCGAGGTTGAAAATGTATGTCATGCTCGCTTAGTTCGACGGCCCATTTGGTCATTCTCCCCGACGTTTCTGGACGGTGGACCACCGCCTTGATGGGTTGATCGGTGAGGACCGTCACTGAATGTGCTTGAAAATAAGGCCGTAGCTTCCGGACTGAGGTGATCAAAGCCAGCACTATTTTCTCAATCCTGGTGTACCTCGTCTCCGCATCGCGGAGCAGCCTACTCACATAGTAGATCGGCCTCTGGATTTTGCTTTCTTCTTTGACCAGCACCGAGCAAACTGCGCCCTCTGAAACGGCCAGGTACAAAAATAGAGTCTCCCCTGGGATCGGACTACTAAGAAGCAGAGGCGAGCCGAGGTACTTCTTGAGATCTTGAAATGATTTCTGGCACTCAGGAGTCCACTGGAAATTCTTGGCCGATCGGAGAGTTTTGAAGAAGGGGAGGCATCTCTCGGCTGACCGAGCCACGAAGCGGTTAAGGACCGCTATCCTCCCGGTTAAGCGCTGGACCTCCTTAATAGACGCTGGGGGCGCCATTCGTTGGAGAGTTTGAATCTTCTGAGGGTTAGCCTCGATACCTCGCTGGGAGACCATGAAGCCGAGGAATTTCCCGGAACTGACGCCGAAGGCACACTTGGTTGGGTTGAGCTTCATTCCATATTTGCGCAGCGTGGCAAATCTCTCCGCGAGGTCCTCAACATGCCACAGCGCTTCCTCGCTTTTGACCAGCATATCATCCACGTACACCTCCATGTTCCAGCCGATTTTCTCCTTGAACACCTTGTTGACCAGTCGCTGGTAGGTCGCTCCTGCATTTTTAAGACCGAAAGGCATAACTCGGTAACAGTAGGTACCTCGGTCGGTTATGAAGGCGGTCTTTTCTTCATCTTCGGGGGCCATCCGGATCTGATTGTAGCCCGAATAGGCATCCATGAATGATAGCATTTGGTGGCCTAAGGTGGCGTCCACGAGCTGGTCGATCCGAGGGAGGGGGAAGCTATCCTTTGGGCATGCCTTGTTGAGGTCGGTGAAGTCGATGCAGATCCTCCATTTTCCATTCGACTTTTTCACCATGATGACATTTGACAACTAACTTGGATAATTCACCTCTCGGACAAAATTGGCTTTGATGAGTTTGTCGACCTCCTCTTCAATGGCTTTTTGCCGTTCTGGGGCAAAGCTTCTCTTCTTCTGCTTAACAGGCCTGTGCATCTCGTCCACATTGAGACGATGGATGAGGACTTCGGGGTTAATCCCTGGCATGTTGGAGCAGTCCAGGCAAAGATGTCCGCATTGCTTTGGAGGAATCTGATCAGCTCGCGACGAGGCTCTCCTTTGAGTAACGACCCGATCTTTATGGTTCGGTCGGGCCGAGCTTCGTCTAGCGGCACTTCTTCCAGTTCTTCTGCCGGTTCCCCCCGTTGTTCGGCGAAATCTTCGCGAGCATCTAGCCCGTCAACCTCGGGAATTCCGGACTGAAGGCTCGTGACAAAACATTGCCGAGCCATGGCCTGACTTCCCTGAACCACTCCAATTCCTCGCTCGGTAGGGAACTTCATTGACAGATGTGGGATAGAGACAACCGCCTTAAGGGACATCAAGCCAGGCCTGCCGAATATGGCGTTGTATGGGAACCTGAGGTCAGTCACTAGGAAGTCGGTCTGTACAACGGTTACGAGGGGCCAGGTTCCTGCGCGGACCGTCAGGGTGACGATTCCTTCTGGGATGATGACGTTGCCGGTGAATTCCATCAGGGTGGAATCCATGGCTCGAAGGTTTTTCATGAGCAATTTCATCCTGGCAAACACACCGAGGTACAAAACGTTTACCGAGCTTCCACTATCGACCAGGATTCGGCTTACATCATAATTGTTCAAGTTAAGGGATACAACAAGTGCATCATCGTGGGGAGCTGTATCCCAAGAAGATCATCATCAGAAAAGGAAAGCTCGCCCGTGCGCGCCTTCTTTGGCACCGGTGCATCACCATTGCCCCTGGAGCTCGATCCGCCGACCTCCTCAATCATGTTGATACGGCCAACCACGGGCGGATTTGGTGGAGGAGGGAGTTGTGGGAGCTTGGGCTGGCGATCACCTCCTTGTTGCGGCTCAGGTGCTCTTCTGAACTGGTCCAGACGTCCCCACCGAATTAGTCTCTCGATTTCATTCTTCAGCTGCCAGCATTCCTCAGTGTCGTGACTGTGCTCCCTATGGTAGCGGCAGTATTTAGCGGATCCCTTCGAGTCGGGTTCCCTCGGAGAGGTACCGGTCGGGGGAAGCTGGCGCTCTATTTCCATGAGGATTTGCGCCTGGGGCACAGTCAGCGGAGTGTAGCGATTGAATCGCCTGGGAGGACTCCGAGAGCGATTCCTCAGTGGCAGCGGAGGGACTCTTTGGCGGCGAGGTGGACTTGGCCGACGGACAGGGCGGTGTTTGTCGGGAGCTTTGGGCTCTTGCTTCTTCCTTGCCTGCTCAGCGCGGGCCACCCTCCGTGATTCCTCGACCCGAGCGTATTTGTCCGCAAGGGCCATCATATCAGACAGACATGGGGGGTAGCTGACCTCCATTGCCAAATAGAAGTCGCTCTCCTTTGAAACTCCCCCGCTAGGGCGGACATAGCCACCTCATGATTAAGGTGGTCCACCTCCAACATGACCTTGTTGAAACGGCCAAGATAATTTCTCAAGGACTCCCCCTCTCTTGCTTGACTTCGGAGAGGGAGTCGGATCTCCGTCGGTGGCGGCGGCTGCTGACGAACTGGCCAATAAAAAGGTGGCTCAGCTCATCGAATGAATCAATAGAACCTGGTTTCAAGGCGTTGAACCAGGTTCAGGCGGATCCTCTGAGGGTGGATGGGAAGGCTCGGCAGAGGATCGCATCAGATGCTCCGTGGAACATCATTATTGACCGAAAGCTGCTGAGATGGTCGTCCGGATCAGTGGAGCCGTGATAGGGTTCGACGGTTGGCAGCTTAACGTGGGAGGGAATCACTTCCTCCATGATTCCCTTAGAGAAAGGGATGCCCTGCTCTGCTTGGGCTGGGGCAGATGGATCTGCTTGGCGGCGTCCAGCTCCTGACGCATTTCTTGGATCTGACGGCGGATCTCCTCCTCACCGGCTAGAGAAGGGGCTGGGCGCGAGAACCGCAAGGATGGCGTCGAGTCATGATGAGACGTCGCCGGAGAGAGGGAGCGGGCTCGCCGAGATCTGGGAGGATCTCTATCGTAACCGGTTCGAGGGACCGGTTTGTCCCCCTGGGGCGATGTGGGGGTCCGCTGATTCACACAGATCAGAGGAGGAGGTTGCCGGCGAAGAAGGAGTCGCTGCTCCCTTCTGGGGATGCGAAGCAGGAGGAGCCGTAAGGCGCTCCTGGACCAGGTGGGTAAGAGCCTGGACTGCTGGACCAGCGTAGCAAACTGGTCCTGGGTCACCGGAATGGCAGGCGGCGACGGAGTCTCGACAGGCGGGGTTGTGGCGCTGTGGCGCCAGTCGGATCAGGCCTCTGGGAGGCGACCTGATCTTGGGCATCGGAGGTTGCTCTCTTTCGGTTGGCCATCAGAGAGGTTCTTCTCCGGATTAAGATCCTTGTCTCCTTTTTCAAGTTTTGATGGGACTTGAGGCCCTTCCTCTAGCGCCAATCTGTTGCCGCCGGGATCCGTCCTCCGACTCGGGCGCGGTCGATCCTCAGGGAGTGGGGGGCGGCGACCTACAAAACAGGAAGCCCACACGCGGAGGGATGCTGGGGGTGGTCCTCCGGGAAGGCCCTCCGACGCTCAAGTCAGTGAGAAGGAATCGGCGATCAACCAGACAATGGGGAGGTGGATCTCTCCGGGAGACCTCTCCAGGGGGCGGCCAATCGGAAGCTCTAGGAGGGCAGAGCACCGACGAGCTGCCGGAAGAGAGGAATGATTCCAGAGTTTTGTGCATTCAGAGTCGCGTACCTGAGGGAATCTGCCAGTCTGATACTTATAGACTGTCACCTGGGACTTGAGCATCTTCTGGAAGGTTCTGAGGTTGTTACGATACGGGGTAGACAGAATCAGACCGTTGTGGGGCCGTTAGAATCCACGCCTTGTTTGTTAAGGGATCGACGGCTGAGAGAGCTCCTTGATGTCTTGGGATCTGGGTGAGTAGACCTGGGGCGGTTTACAATAGGTCTTAGGCCACATCTCAACATGATTTTCTGCCTAAGGTGCTGCTCGGGTAAGCTTGAGCTCTCCCGCGTCAGGTTCCGCGGAGGCAGACTCAGGGCGTGGATCGCTAGGTAAAGCGAGCTACGGAAGCCCGGAAGGGGACGAG
>UESW01004463.1:742651-806888 GCA_900491605.1 Calamus simplicifolius | reverse complement strand
TGCGAGGGAGCGGTTTCCCGTCTAGCTCTTCGACTTTGTACGCCCCATGGTGAAGTATCTCCTTGACACGGTATGGTCCTTCCCACTTTGGTGCCAGCTTGCCTCCCTCTGTCGGCTTTGATACTTCAGCTCTTCGCAGAACGAGGTCTCCCTGACGGAATGTCTTGGGTCGCACCCGAGAGTTGTAGTGCTTGGCCACTCGCTGACGGAACGCTGCCATGCGAAGCTGTGCTTGATCTCGCAATTCTTCCACCAAATCCAGATCAGCCCTCAGCTGGTTTGAGTTGCTTTCTTCGCAGTATAACTCCGTCCGGGAACTAGGAGCTCCTATTTCCACTGGGATGACCGCCTCGGTCCCAAAGACCAAGCTGAAAGGGGTTTCCCAAGTAGGTGCTCGCGGCGTCGTGTGGTAGACCCATAGCACACTGGAAAGTTCTTCCACCCAGCGCCCTTTGCAGCTATCTAGCCGAGCCCTGAGTCCTTGGAGGATGATGCGATTGGTTACCTCTGCTGCGCCGTTGGTTTGGGGATGCCCTACTGAGGTGAATCGATGATGGATGCCCAGGCCATCACAGAATTCCCGGAAGGCCGTATTATCAAACTGTCGGCCGTTGTCCGTAACGAGGGTGTGCGGTAGCCCGAACCGGCACACTACGGATTTCTAGAAGAAAGTCCTTACTTTGGCTTTCGTGATATTAGCAAGAGCTTCCGCCTCGATCCACTTAGTAAAATGGTCGACGACCACCACTAGGAACTTGCGTTGTCCGGAGGCAGGAGGGAACGGTCCCAAAATGTCCATGCCCCACTGTGCAAAGGGCCATGGTGCAGCTAGAGGGGTCAGTTGAGACGCCGGTTGATGTTGGACATTGGCATGACGCTGGCAGCTGTCACATCTCTTAACGAGTTCGGAGGCATCCTCCTTCATTGTCAGCCAATAATACCCCTGACGTAAAGCTTTATATGCAAGAGCCCTGCCCCCCAGGTGGTTTCCGCATATCCCTTCGTGTATCTCCCGCAGAATATAATTGGCATCGGTGGGGCCGACACACCTGAGGATAGGGTATGAGAACAACCTTCGGTAGAGCTTTCCCTCCATAATGAAGAACTTTGGGGCCCATCTTTTAAGTTTCCTAGCTTCGGCAGGGTCTTCTGAAAGGGTGCCCTCAGTAAAGTACCGGACATAGGCGTCCATCCAGAAGGGCTCCTGCTCCATTGGTAAAGTTTCTCTTTGTACATCAATACTCGGGGATTCTAAGTGCTCCACATAAGCCTTTCCCAACATCCCATCAGCTGAGGCAGCAAGGCGGGATAAGGCATCGGCTCTAGCATTCTCCTGTCGAGGAATGTAGCTGACGCTGAAGTGAGTGAAGGGGCAAATCAGCGAGTGCACCATTTCTAAGTAGCGGGCCATGATGGGATCCCTTGCCTCGTATTCCTTCGTAATCTGGCCGGCAACCAGCTGGGAGTCGGTGAATGCCCTAAGGCATTTCACCCCAAGATCTCGAGCCAACCTCACGCCGGATAGCAAAGCTTCATATTTCGCCTGATTATTAGTGGCTGGAAAGAGGAAGCGAAGCGCACATTCGGTCACAACTCCATCCGAGTTGGCCAAGATGAGGCCTGCTCCGCTCCCTTGAGAGTTCGATGCCCCATCCACATGAAGGACCACTCATCATCACTGGTTCCGAGGGGCTGAGTGTCCGTAGGAGGTTCTTTAGGTGGTTCCATTCCCTAGGTACATTCAACCAAAAAGTCTGCCAAGACTTGAGACTTCATGGTCGAACGAGGGCGGAAAGATAGATCAAACTCTCCTAGCTTGAAGGCCCACCTTGCCAGCCGGCCGGAAGTATCTGTTCGAGCTAGAACCGTCTTCAGAGGCTGGTCTGTGATCACCACGATCGGGTGGGCTTGGAAGTACGGCCGCAGACGCTGGGCAGACACGATCAACGCAAAGATGATTTTTTTCCATGTTTGAATATCGGGTCTCTGCATCATGAAGCACCTTACTCGTATAGTATACCGGCCTTTGTGTGCCATCAGTGTCCACACGACTAGCACAGAGCTAACAGCTTCAGGAGAGGCCGCGAGGTACAGAAGGAGTTCTTCTCCACCCGTCGGCTTGGCTAGCAGTGGCGGGGTAGATAAGAATTCCTTTAACCCTTCAAACGCCTCCTGGCATTCTTTCGTCCATTCGAACTCGTTGACTCTTCGAAGCGCCTTGAAGAAAGGTAAACACCTTTCAGCGGACTTGGATAGGAAGCGGCTTAGGGCGGCTACTCTCCTCGTCAGGCGCTGTATCTCCTTCTTATTGGCAGGAGGCCTCATGTCCAGGATGGCTTGGACTTTGTTCGGGTTCGCTTCGATCCCCCTCCGGGTCACCATGAAACCCAAGAACTTCCCAGCTGTTACCCCAAATGCACACTTGCGAGGGTTTAGCTTCATCTGGTACCGACGAAGGCTGTCAAAAGTTTCCGCTAGGTCCGCGATGTGGTCGATGGCATGGACGCTTTTTGTCAACATGTCGTCCACGTACACTTTCATGTTACGTCCTATCTGACCTTCAAAGACCTTGTTCATCAGCCTCTGGTAAGTGGCTCCCGCATTCTTTAACCCAAAAGGCATTACCTTATAGCAATATAGCCCCTTTTCAGTTATGAAGGAGGTAGCTTCTTCATCCGTCGGATTCATCCGGATCTGGTTGTATCCAGAGAAAGCATACATGAAGCTAAGGACCTCATGGTCGGATGTAGCGTCCACCAGTTGATCGATTCGAGGCAGGGGAAAGCTGTCTTTAGGGCATGCCTTGTTGAGGTCGGTGAAATCTACGCACATTCTCCAGCTTCCGTTGGTCTTGCGGACTAGCACCACATTAGCCAACCATTCGGGGTAGTGGACCTCCCGAATATGGCCCGCAGCCATTAACTTGCAGACCTCCTCGTCAATAGCTTTCTGTCTGTCGGGAGCAAAGTTTCTCTTTTTCTGTCGGACCGGCCGACACCCTGGCTTGAGATTAAGTCGATGGGTGATTACTTCTTCAGGGACGCCCGGCATGTCTGAGGACGACCATGCGAAGACGTCAGTGTTGGCATGCAGGAAAGTAAGAAGTTGATGGCGTGCTTCCTCTGGGAGCGATGCCCCCACCTGGACAGTCCTTGCCGGGTCATCACCCAAGGTGAGGGTTAGAAGGTGCTCTGCCGGCTCTCCCCTTCTTCCCAACTCCCTAGGATCGAGTGCCTCAGAGGCTGTCGCCGACGCCGTGTTCAGCGGGCTGGGAGACAAATGGTAGCAAGGCGGAATTGGGTTTTGCTCCCCCTTCATTTCTCCGACCCCTTCATTGGTGGGGAACCTTACCAGTAACCTCTTAGTGGAGATTACGGCATCCAGCAGATTCAACCCTGGTCTTCCCAAGATGGCGTTATAAGCCAGCGGGACCCGGACCACCAAAAAGTTTATAACCACGGTGCTCTGACATGGAGGGGTTCCAGCCGTGACCGGGAGGGCAATTTCGCCCTCGACGTTCACTGAATCTCCAGTGAAGCCCATTAGCGGTGCAGCAACGGGCCGGAGCAAAGATCTTGACAAGTTCATCCGAACAAAAGCCTCATAGCTCAAGACATCCACCGAGCTTCCACTATCAATTAAAATTCTTTTTACAGGATGTTTGGCTATAGTCATGGACACCACGATGCTGTCGTCATGTTTATTAACTACCCCATCTAGATCCTTCCCAAAGAAAGGAATTACAGAGTCTACTCCCTCTCGCTGCCTCTTCGAACCACCATCCGCTCCCCAGGAAATCATAGCTATGGTTTTTTCAGTTGGAGCATTATCTACACCAGCCGGGCGACTCGGAGGCACCGGGGGGCCCGGCGCGGGGGGATTTCCCCTTCGAACAAATTTACCCAGATGGCCTTGCTGAACCAGCTCCTCAATGGCCTTTTTTAGATGGCGGCAGTCCTTGGTGTCGTGACCGTAGTCTCGGTGGTACCGGTAGTAAAGCTCCTTGTTGCAGGGGGCCCCAGACTTCAAGGGAGCCGGACGCTTGAAATAAGGTTCCTCCTCAATCTCCAGCAGGATGTGAGAGATGGGAGCCATGAGGGGGGTGAATTGCTCCTTGGGTACCAGTGTCTGTGGTCGGCGATCTGAGCGGCGTGGAGGCTCGGGCTTTCGAGGTCGTGCGCCGGCGTGATCAGTGGGCGGTGGTTTATTACTGGTGTTCTTGTCAACTTCCCTCCTGGAAGAATCCGCCTCGTCGGCGCGAATGTACTTTTGGGCTCGGCTCAGAAGCTCAGCATAAGAACTCGGAAGCTTCTTATCCAGGGAATACGCGAACCTGGATGGGCGAAGTCCTCGTTTCAGGGCCAAAGTGGCTACAGAATCTTCCAGGTTGTACACCTCCAACGCCGCCTCCTTAAATCGAGCGACGAAATCCTTCAAGGTCTCAGCACTCCGTTGCTGAACAGCAAAGAGGCTATCTGCCACTCGCGGGATCTTTCGACAGGCATCAAAGTGAGCCAGGAAAGATCGCTCGAGCTGCCGAAATGAGTTGATGCTGCGCGGGGGCAAGCGGGAATACCACGCGCGCGTCGCTTTCCGAGAGTGGCCGGAAAGGCGACGCATAAAAGGGAGTCTGTCGCTCCTTGGACCTGCATAAGGACCTTGTAGCTCTCCAGGTGGTCAAGGGGATCCGTCGTCCCATCGTATGGATCCAGTTGGGGGAGACGGAACCATGGCGGGACCGGCTCCTTCATGATATGACGGGAAAGTGGGGGACGACGTTCATAAGTTGTCCCGTAAGGGTCGGTGATCCGGCGGCTGAGCTCGTCCAACCATCGGTTGTACTCGTCGAGCCTTTGCTCGGCCCGACGGGTGGTTTTCCTGAGAGTGCCATCTTGGGATGAATCAGAGGAGGGATCTGAAGGAGATCTCCGACGCAAAGAATGCGCCCGCCTAGACTCTCTTTCCTCCGGCCGGTGGTGGGAACGATCGGAGTGGAGAGAAGGGGACCGCCGTCGCTTCGAGGTCCCTCGGTGATGAGGTTCGGGGGGTGAGCGGTGGGAGATTTCAGGCGGGGTCCCGCCTTGGTGAGACTGGACAGTTCCCCGCATTCCTTCGTCAAACATAGGGGGCTGAGTTGCAGCAGCCAAATGATGTTCTTGCAGCCCCCGGACCATTGTCGTCAGATCCTGGACCTGGTGGGCCAGAGCTTCGAGCCGGTCTAGTTGGCTCATCTGCGCAGGGGGCGGAACATGGAGATTGGCCTCCGAATGCTCAGCCCGTGGGAGGCGCCGGCTACTTGACTGGAGGAAGCCTCCTGTGCTCGCGTGGTCACCATCGTTTCCCTTGCAAAAATTGGAGGGGTTATAGGGAGAACTTTCGACCCGGTCTCCCCCTACCTGGCGCGCCAATCTGTTGCTGCCAAATCACGTGCGATGAACGTCGGGTAGGCTAGGATTGCTGCGTGCGCAGAGAGGTCGCCGTCTTCCTTCTAGAACCTGCAAAAAATCCCGGACCGGTGGTTCCGGCGGGGACCCTCCGACGCCCAAGTCAGTGAGTTGTCGAACAGGGATATGATTTTTGTGTGGAATTCTTAAAGAGGAAGCCAGAGAGAGTCCCCTCACATGGAGCTCGGGTCCTCTTTTTATACCTGTCTGGGATCCCGCTTACTTCGTTCTATTGGAACCGTCGAATCTTTCCCGTTGTGACGTGTCATCGAACGGCAAGTTGTTGGGCTGTTGCTGGATAAGGGCCGCTTATAGCGATAACCGTCGATCAAGCTAACATTTGCCCGTGATTTTGGTGAGAGAGGTGTGTATGAGACTGGTCTTTGTGTATGTGGAAAATGCTGAAGGCCGACGCTGGGAGTCGGGGCTGGAGGCCGACGCTGGAGGCCGGAGCCAAAGTCTCAGCGCTGAGGCCGACGCTGAAGGCCGACGCTGGAGGCCGGAGCTGAAGTCTCAGCGCTGAAGGCCGACGCTGAAGGCCGACGCTGGTGGCTAGAGCCAGTCTCAGCGTTGGGGCCGACGCTGAAGGCCGACACTGAAGGCCCCGCGAAAGGGGTTTTGCTGTCACATCATTGCTTTCAAAAATCGTGCAAAAGATAATACCACCCAAAGGAAACGGCCAGCCGTATCATCTTGAGTGAAGGATTAATTAAAAGAAGGAGAAGGTAATTAAGGTTGCATTTGGTGCATCTTCCAGCAATCCTAAATGATAATCCTTAATAGTAATATGGACGATAATATAAATTATTTATAAGATAGATTACTACTAAGTAATATTGATTATTGTGTTTGATATATATTACTGGTTTTGGCATGACAAACAAATTACCAGTCATAACATTAAATTTCTAAAATATTTCTAAATTAAATTTCTTAAAAATTTATATATTATATATTTGATTTTAAAAATTTATATTTATAAATAACAATATTTTTAAAAAATGTATTTATAAATTATATTCGGAACTCGGAACTCTGTTGGTTAAAGATCCATGGCCGACTCAACTATGGCTCGGAACTCAAGGTTACAGCGAGATCGGTAACGAAGGATGCGAGTAGAAAGCGATCAAAAGAAAAAATAATAATAATAAATAATTTTATTAAAAAGTAATTTATTAGAATACCTTAAAAGAAAATTAAAATGCATAAAATAAAGGCAAATACAAAGCTCGGGCAACTGGACAATCGTGATCGCGTCCCAGTCAGTTAGGGCCGATAATTGCCCGTCGACGTGGACCAATAGTTGCGACTGGCTTCGGCGATATCTCGATGACCCAACCGAGATATCTGGATGGCCATCCCAGACCACCCAACTGAGGAGCCCCTCGACGAGCAGGCAGGAGGCCCGCGTACACTTCCTACCCTGCGTCCCCGAAGGGGAACCGCAGAGATCACACCGGGAGCGCATATGTGCGCTTTCCATATGATCTCTGCGCCCTCTTTGTGCGCTCTCCATATGATCTTCGAGGCTCGTCCCCTAAGGGCGAGCCATTCTTCAGCAGCTCCCCAGTCGCCCCAGCTATTCGGCGGCAAGGAGCCCATGAAAGGAAAAGTCGATCCTCCCACTCGTAGCAACAGAGAAATGAGCATGGTAAAAGCTCTGACGAGAAAGAAACTTTGGGGATGACCAGATGAGACCCCTTTTCTCCCTTTTTATAGGCAGGAAGACCCGAGATGAGTTATCAGAGCTGAGAGTCCCAAGATTCGAACACCTGCCCCACGCCTCCACGTGGCTCCTCAGGATAGACGCAGCGCCCCACTGCGCGCCAAGCCCACCACTGGACTTACGACGTGTACGAAGATCTCCTCCTGATCCCGGATCACTGTCATTTAATACGGGTGATCGCCAGCCAGCACCTCGAAAACTAGCGGATCCAGAGTATCGTCCTTCAGAAGCGACGTCCGCCAATGGCGGGCGATTGCGTGCGCGGCGAAATGACCTACGTGGGAAAAGAGCACCTTCTAGAAAGCTCTGACACAGCTTTATTCCTCCCACTGTGCCGTATCATCGATTCTGGTGAAATCAAAACCGAATCGCCTGCGGAGCGGCAGGACGCTGGCAGGATGGCAGGAAGCGCGAAAACCTATTTTATCCATCGGCCCCAGCAGACCTATTTTACCTGTCGGTCCCAGCCGACCTATTTTATCTGTCAGCCCCGGCCGACCTGTCTTGTCTGTCGGCCCCAGCCGATCTATCTCGTCCGTCGGCCCCAGCCGACCCATCTTGTCTGTCGGCCCCAACCGACCTATTTCGTCGACCGGCCCCAGCCGATCCATTTTGTCTGTCGGCCCCAGCCGACCTATTTTATCTGTCGGCCCCAGCCGACCTGTCTTGTCTGTCGGCCCCAGCCGATCTATCTCGTCTGTCGGCCCTAGCCGACCTATTTTATCCGTCGGCCCCAGCCGACCTATTTTACCTGTCGGCCCCAGCCGACCTATTTTATCTGTCGGCCCCAGCCGACCTGTCTTGTCTGTCGGCCCCAGCCGATCTATCTCGTCTGTCGGCCCCAGCCGACCTGTCTTGCCCGTCGGCCCCAGCCGACCTATTTTATCCGTCGGCCCCAGCCGACCTATTTTACCTGTCGGCCCCAGCCGACCTATTTTATCTGTCGACCCCAGCCGACCTGTCTTGTCTGTCGGCCCCAGCAGATCTATCTCGTCCGTCGGCCCCAGCCGACTCATCTTGTCTGTCGGCCCCAGCCGATCTATCTCGTCTGCCGGCCCCAGCCGACCTATTTTATCCGTCGGCCCCAGCCGACCTATTTTACCTGTCGGCCCCAGCCGACCTATTTTATCTGTCGGCCCCAGCCGACCTGTCTTGTCTGTCGGCCCCAGCCGATCTATCTCGTCTGTCGGCCCCAGCCGACCTGTCTTGCCCGTCGGCCCCAGCCGACCTATTTTGCCCATCGGCCTTAGCCGACCTATTTTGCCTGTCGGCCCAAACCGACCTGTTTGGCCTATCGGCCCGAGCCAATACATTTTCCTAGTCTCGGATCAAGGATGGCCCAAGGGTATCAGCGAGCCATGGGTCGCTCACCATTAAGGCGGGACTACATAACGGCGAAGTCACGCAAGAAAAACACCCAGATAAAAAACAGGAAATTCCTTTGCTACGAAACGTCAAACAAATGTCTAAAAGGGCGAGATACAAGAGCGGCTCCTAAGAACCAGGAGCCCCACCGGCTTTGGGAATACCCTCAGTCACATCTGCAGAAGCACGGCTAGATTCGCCCTTCTCTGATATTTTCGCCCCCTCTGTGACAGTTTGCGACCGTCCCTCGGAGGCTACGGCTTCGCTGGGACCGGGGGCGCCGCCAGGCTCGGCGTCAGAAACATCGACGTATTCATCTTCATCTTCTTCTTCGGACTCGCCATCTTCGGAATCTTCGACGCTCAGAAAAGAAAGGTCCCATTCCGGGTGCCCACTGAGTATCCTCTGCTTGCACTCTTCCATCCCGTGATGGAACGCGTCTACGCTCATAGCGTCTTGCCTCCCCTTAAGTATGGCGAGCTGCGTGTTGGCCTCAGCGGCCCGTTTCTCGGCCTCTGCGACTTGGGCCCGCAAAATGATATTTTGCTCCTCGAACTCGCTAGCCCGCATCTCGAGCTCCGAGCTCCTATCGCGAGTGGACGCTAGCTCACCTTGAAGAGCCCGAACCTCCGACTCCATCTTTGCCATCCGAAAAATCCAAAATCAAATCAGCATTGCGAGGACCCAGCAGGAAAAACAAAAAGAGTAAAATAAGAGCGTACCTCCCCCTCTCGCTCGGCCAACCTTTTGGCCATCTCTTCTGCCTCGCCCCTGGCTCTCGTCCTGTCAGCCCCAATAAGCTCAACCCTCTCCTGCAGAGTGCCGATCTTCTGCTGTCTAGCTTCGGCATCTCTCCGGGCCTGGGATAACTCGACGCTCACCCGAGCTATCGTCCCCTGGTCCCACCTAGCACTCTCCTTCAAATGGGCGATTTCGCCATCACGTCGTTTCAGTTTCTCCTCCACTTCGCCGAGCATCCTTGCCAAACGCCTTCTTTCCTCGTCGGCCTCTCTCCTCAGCCGACTCATACTTTCGCCGTGTTCTCGCCGCATCGACGCCACCTCCGCGGAGTGTTTTGATTCAATCCTGGCCAGCTCCAGGCACGCGTCGTCGCTCTTCCCCAGGAGTCCATGCAGCTCCTTTACTTTGCGCTTCTGCTTGGACACCTCGTCACGGCAGCCTGATGTGCCGCCCTTGCCGTCTTCGAGTTCCTATCCATCGTGTTCATGAGCTCTTCGTACTGCTCAGACACCTTCAGCCGCGACTGGAGCTCGACATTCTCCCTCCGGGCCTGAACACTGGCCCCCGTCGCCAAACTCAAGCGCCAGCAAATCGCCCGGGAAAGAAAAACGCTCTGCAAAGGCAAAAATTGAATAAGAGCCCACAATGGGGTCAATCGAGAAACATCTATCACACAAGAAAAGTGACTCACCCGCGAGGCATAAGCCCGGGTCATCCTCATCAAGGTTGTGTTATCAATGTCGGGAAGAAGATGGATACTTTCTGCCACGCCTTGCTGCCCGAACGCAGCATCGACCAATCCCAGGTCGGCAAACTTGTCCGCCGAGGGATCCGCGCCCGGATACAAGGCCGACCTAATCATTGCAGAGAACGCCTCCTCAATACTAGCGTCCAAACTGACGGATGGACCAACCCCACCTGAAGGACCGGCCTGGGCGCCCCCCGCCTGAGAGGCATTCAACATCCCAGCCATCGCTCGCGAGGGAACCTTAGCCCCGAAGGCAAGATAACCCCGTCGCATTAATTAGGGCATCATTACGCGAGCTGTCTAGGCCAAGACGTCCCATCCGTGGTGCGCCATTCGAACTCGTACTCCCTACGCCCGAACCTACGCTTCGGACTAGGGAATGGAGGGCATGTGTTGAGGGGTAAAATCGACATTACGTTAATATCCGTGCGAGGCGGTTAAGGCTAACCTCCTCCCTTCGATTCCTCCGGGCTTCCATAGCTCGGCCCTTTCCGGGCTTCCATAGCTCGGCTCCTTCCGGGCTTCCATAGCTCGGTCCCTTCCGGGCTTCCATAGCTCGGTCCCCTCCGGGCTTCCATAGCTCGGCTCCTTCCGGGCTTCCATAGCTCGGCTCCTTCCGGGCTTCCATAGCTCGGTCCCTTCCGGGCTTCCATAGCTCGGTCCCCTTCGGGCTTCCATAGCTCGGCTCCTTCCGGGCTTCCATAGCTCGGTCCCTTCCGGGCTTCCATAGCTCGGCCCTTTCCAGGCTTCCATAGCTCGGCTCCTTCCGGGCTTCCATAGCTCGGTCCCTTCCGGGCTTCCATAGCTCGGCCCTTTCCGGGCTTCCATAGCTCGGCTCCTTCCGGGCTTCCATAGCTCGGCTCCTTCCGGGCTTCCATAGCTCGGTTCCTTCCGGGCTTCCATGGCTCGGCTCCTTCCGGGCTTCCATGGCTCGGTCCCTTCCGGGCTTCCATAGCTCGGTCCCTTCCGGGCTTCCACAGCTCGGCCCCTTCCGGGCTTCCATGGCACGGTCCCTTCCGGGCTTCCACAGCTTGGCCCCTTCCGGGCTTCCATGGCTCGGTCCTTTCCGGGCTTCCACAGCTCAGTCTCTTCCCTAGCTCGGTCCCCTCCGGGTTTCCTCCCTCCGGGCTCCTGTAGCTCGGTCTCTCCTGTAGCGCGATCTCTTCTATAGCTCGGTTCCATCAAGCGATCCGCAGCCTGACACTTACCTCCGCGGAACCTGACGCGGGAGAGTCCTTGCCTATCAGAACGGCATCCTAGACAAAGAATCATGTCGGGACGTGGCCTAGAGCCTATTGTAACCGCCCCACGCCTACCTGACCAGATCTCGAGACGTCAAGGAGCTCTCCCGGCCGTCGATCCCTTAACAAACGAGTACGGAGCCTAACGGCCCCACGATGGCCTGATTCTGTCCGCCTCCGTATCGTAACAACCTCTGAACCTTCCAGAAGACGCTCAAGATCCCGATGACAGTCTATAAGTATCAAATTCACAGATTCTCTCAGGTACGCGACTCTTGACGCACAAAACTCTGGAATCACTCCTCTCTCCCGGCAGCTCGTCGGTGCTCTGCCCCTCCTAGAGCTTCCGATTGGCCGCCCCCTGGAGAGGTCTCCCGGAGAGATCCACCTCCCCATTGTCTGGTTGATCGCCGATTCCTTCCTCACTGACTTGAGCATCGGAGGGCCTTCCGCGGAGGACCACCCCCAGCGTCCCTCCACGTGTGGGCTTCCTTTTTTGCAGGTCCGCCGCACCCCTCTCCCTGGAGATCGACCGCGCCCGAGTCGGAGGACGGATCCCGGCGGCAACAGATTGGTGCTAGAGGAAGGGCCTCAAGTCCCATTAAAACTTGAAAAAAGGAGACAAGGATCTCAGTCCGGAGAAGAACCTCTCTGATGGCCAACCGGAAGAGAGCAACCTCTGATGCCCAAGATCAGGTCGCCTCCCAGAGGCCTGATCCGACTGGCGCCACAGCACCACAACCCCCACCTGTCGAGACTCCGTCGCCGCCTGCCATTCCGGTGACCCAGGATCAGTTTGCTACGCTGGTCCAGCAAGTCCAGGCTCTTACCCACCTGGTCCAGGAGCGCCTTGCAGCTCCTCCTGCTTCGCATCCTCAGAAGGAGGCGGCGATTCCTTCTTCGCCGACGGCCTCCTCCTCTGATTTCCATGGTTCCGCGGATCCTCCATATCGGCCCAGGGGGGCAAACCAATCCCGCGGGGCGGTCATGATCGAGATCCTCTCAGATCTCGGCGAACCCGCTCCCTCTCCCCGGCGACGTCTCACCATGATTCGACGCCATCCTTGCGGTTCTCGCGCCCAGCTGCTCCTCTCGCCGGCGAGGAGGAGATCCGCCGCCAGATCCAGGAGATGCGCCAGGAGCTGGATGCCGCCAAGCAGACCCATCTACCCCAGCCCAAGGCGGAGCTGGGTATCCCTTTCTCTAAGGGGATCATGGAGGAAGTGATTCCCTCCCATGTTAAGCTGCCAGCCGTCGAACCCTACCACGGCTCCACTGATCCGGATGACCATCTCAGTAGCTTCCGGTCGATAATGATGTTCCACGGAGCATCCGATGCGGTTCTCTGCCGCGCCTTTCCATCCACCCTCAGGGGATCCGCCCGAACCTGGTTCAACGCCTTGAAGCCAGGTTCCATCGATTCATTTGACGAGCTGAGTCACCTTTTCATTGGCCAGTTCGTCAGCAGCCGCCGCCACCGGCGGAGATCTGACTCCCTCTCCGAAGTCAAACAAAGAGAGGGGAGTCCTTGAGGAACTACCTTGGCCGCTTTAATAAGGTCATGTTGGAGGTGGACCACCTTAATCATGAGGTGGCTATGTCCGCCCTGGCGGGGGGTGTCTCAAAGGAAAGCGACTTCTATCTGGCTATGGAGGTCAGCTATCCTCCATGTCTCTCTGATATGATGGCCCTTGCGGACAAGTACGCTAGGGTCGAGGAGTCGCGGAGAGTTGCCCGCGTTGAGCAAGCCAAGAAGAAGGAGCCTAAACTCCTCGACAGACACCGTCCCATCCGTCGGCCGAGTCCGCCTCGCCGCCAAAGAGTCCCCCCACTGCCGCCAAGGAATCGCTCCCGGAGTCCCCCCAGGCGATTCGATCGCTACACTCCGTTGACTGTGCCTCGAGAGCAAATCCTCATGGAGATAGAGCGCCAGCTTCCCTGACCAGTACCTCTCCGAGGGAACCCGACCCGGAGAGATCCTGCCAAGTACTGCCGCTACCATAGGGAGCCCGGTCACGACACTGAGGAGTGCTGGCAGCTGAAGAACGAAATCGAGAGACTGATCCGGCGGGGACGGCTGGACCAATTCAGGAGGGCGCCCGAGCCGCAGCAACAAGGAGGTGACCGCCAGCCCGAGCTCCCACAACTCCCTCCTCCACCGAATCCGCCTGTGGTTGGCCGTATCAACATGATTGAGGAGGCCGGCGGATCGAGCTCCAGGGGCGACGGTGACGCACCGATGCCGAAAAAGGCACGCGCAGGCAAACTTTCCTTTTCTGATGATGATCTTCTTAGGATACAGCTCCCCCACGATGACGCACTTGTTGTATCCCTTAACTTGAACAATTATGATGTAAGCCGAATCCTCGTCGATAGTGGAAGTTCGGTAAACGTTTTGTACCTCGGTGTGTTTGCCAGGATGAAATTGCTCATGGAAAACCTTCGAGCCGTAGATTCCACCCTGATGGGATTCACCGGCGACGTCATCATCCCGGAAGGAATCGTCACCCTGACGGTCCGCGCGGGAACCTGGCCCCTCGTGACCATTATACAGACCGATTTCCTAGTGACCGACCTCAGGTCCCCATACAACGCCATATTCAGCAGACCCGGCTTGATGTCCCTCAAGGCGATTGTCTCTATCCCGCATCTATCTATGAAGTTCCCCACCGAACAAGGAGTTGGAGTGGTTCGGGGAAGTCAAGCCATGGCTCGGCAATGTTTCGTTACGAGCCTTCAGTCTAGAATGCCCGAAGTTGACGGACTAGACGCTCGTGAAGACTTCGCCGAACAACGAGGAGAACCGGCAGAAGAACTGGAGGAAATACCATTGGACGAAGCTCGGCCCGATCGAACCATAAAGATCGGGTCGCTGCTCAAAGGAGAGCCTCGTCGCGGGCTGATCGGATTCCTCCAAAGCAACGTGGACATCTTCGCCTGGGCCGCCTCCGACATGCCAGGGTTAACCCCGAGGTCCTCGTCCATCGTCTCAATGTGGACGAGACGCACAGGCCTGTTAAGCAGAAGAAGAGAAGCTTCACCCCAGAGCGGCAAAAATCCATCGAGGAGGAGGTCGACAAGCTTATCAAAGCCAATTTTGTCCGAGAGGTGAATTACCCATGCTGGTTGTCAAATGTCGTCATGGTGAAAAAGTCGAACGGCAAATGGAGGATCTGCATCGACTTCACCGAACTCAACAAGGCCTGCCCGAAGGACAGCTTCCCCCTCCCTCGGATCGATCAGCTCGTGGACGCCACCTCAGGCCACCAGATGCTGTCCTTTATGGACGCCTACTCCGGCTACAATCAGATCCGAATGGCCCCCGAGGATGAAGAAAAGACTGCATTCATAACCGACCGAGGTACCTACTGTTACCGTGTTATGCCTTTTGGTCTTAAAAATGCAGGGGCGACCTACCAACGGCTGGTCAACAAAGTGTTCAAGGAACAAATCGGCCGGAACATGGAGGTGTACGTGGATGACATGCTAGTCAAAAGCAAGGAGGCGTCACAGCATATTGAGGACCTCTCGGAGAGCTTCGCGATGTTGCGCAGGTATGGGATGAAACTCAACCCGACCAAGTGCGCCTTCGGCGTCAACTCGGGAAAGTTCCTCGGCTTCATGGTCTCCCAGCGAGGTATCGAAGCTAACCCCCAGAAGATCCAAGCTCTCCAACAAATGACGCCCCCTGCATCTATTAAAGAAGTCCAGCGCCTAACCGGGAGGATAGCGGCCCTTAACCGCTTTGTGGCGCGGTCGGCCGAGAGATGCCTCCCCTTCTTCAAAACTCTCCGATCGGCCAAAAACTTCCAGTGGACTCCCGAGTGCCAGAAATCATTCCAAGATCTTAAGAAGTACCTCGGCTCGCCCCCACTCCTCAGCAGTTCGACCCCAGGAGAAACCTTATTCCTATACCTGGCCGTTTCGGAGGGTGCGGTCTGCTCGGTGCTGATCAAGGAAGAAGGCAAGATCCAGAAGCCGATCTATTATGTGAGTAGGCTGCTCCGCGATGTGGAGACGAGGTACAGCAGGATTGAAAAGATGGTGTTGGCTCTGATCACTTCAGTTCGAAAGCTACGGCCGTACTTCCAAGCACACTCCGTAATGGTCCTAACCGACCAACCCATCAAGACGGTTGTTCACCGTCCCGAGACATCGGGGAGAATGACCAAGTGGGCCATCGAGCTAAGCGAGCACGACATACACTTTCAGCCTCGCCCAGCCATCAAAGCCCAAGTACTGGCCGACTTCCTCCTCGAGTGCACCATCCCAGAGGACGGTTCTGCCCCAGACTCCCCTGAAGAGCCAAGGTCCAGAGCCCGTTGGCTCCTCCATGTCGACGGGTCATCCAATGCCCATCACTCCGGTGTGGGTCTAGTTCTCACCAGCCCCGAGGGGATGACCTTCGAGTATGGCGTCCGATTCTCCTTCCGGCTTCCAACAACGAAGCCGAGTATGAAGCTCTGTTAGCTGGCCTCCGGATTGCCCATAATCTGAAGGTAGAAAGACTCAACGCCTTCACCGACTCTCAGCTGGTAGCCGGCCATGTTCGGGGAGAATTCGAAGCTCGAGAACCGAACATGATTCGGTATCTCCAGGAGGTGCGTAACTTGCTTCCTCATTTTTCTAAATTTAAAATTATTCAGATCCCTAGATCTGAGAACGCCCGTGCCGACCTACTCTCCCGACTGGCAACCGCGGAGTCAATGGATGCCGAGCAAAAATTTCACTTGGAGACTCTGGAAAAGCCGAGCATCATGGAAGCCGACCGAGTAATGCAAGTTGAGGCCGAGCCATCTTGGTTCGACCCGATCTTCAAATATCTCAAAGAAGGGTCGTTTCCGTCCGACCGAAGAGAGGCTAGGAAGCTGAAGCTGCAGGCCACCCACTATGTGCTGATTGACAACCAACTGTACAAGCGGTCATTCTCCATGCCGCTGCTTAGGTGCCTTCGCCCATCAGAAGCGGACTACGCTCTGCGCGAGGTACATGAAGGTATTTGCGGCAACCATCTGGGAAGCCGATCCCTATGTCACAAGGTATTGCGGCAGGGTTACTACTGGCCGACTATGCAAAGGGACGCGGACGATTTAGTCCGAGCCTGTGACTCCTGCCAGAGGCATGCAAACATCCAAAGACTCCCTTCCGCCGAGCTGATCTCTATATCCTCCGCTTGGCCCTTTGCCAAATGGGGGATGGACATCCTTGGCCCATTCCCGCTTGCATTGGGACAGCGGAAATTCTTGTTTGTCGCCATCGACTACTTCACCAAATGGGTCGAGGCGGAAGCGGTCGCGCAAATTACTGAGGCACGGGCCCGAGACTTCGTGTGGAGGTCCATCATCTGCCGATTTGGCCTACCCCACACTATAATCACCGATAATGGCAAGCAATTCGATAATTCCAAATTTCGTCAGTTCTGCGAGGAACATGGAATCCGACATCACCTCACTTCGGTCGGGCACCCACAAGCCAACGGAGCGGCCGAGGTGACTAACAGAATTCTCCTCCAGGGAATCAAAGCTCGCCTCTCCAGAGCCCAAGGCAGATGGGCCGATGAGCTACATCATGTCCTATGGGCCTACCGAACTACCCCGAGAATCCCGACCGGCGAGACTCCATTCCGAATGACTTTTGGCACAGAGGCTGTCATCCCTGTCGAAGTAGGCCTCCCATCGTTGCGGGTAGAAAGCTATTCGGAGGAGGCCAGCGACGAGCAACTCCGCACCAACCTCGACTTGGTGGAAGAAGTCAGAGAAAAGGCCCGAATCAGGACGGCTGCTTATCAACAGAGGGTGGCTCGGTACCATGCCTCCCGGGTTAAGGGGAAATCCTTCCTACCCGGCGACCTTGTCCTCCGGAAAGCTGCTGTATCTAAACCGCTGGAGCAAGGAAAGCTGGCGCCAAACTGGGAGGGCCCGTATCAAATAGCGGAGATTATTGGACCAGGAACCTACAAGCTGCAGGATCTTGATGGGAAGTCTATTCCCCGGACTTGGAACGCGGACAACCTTCGTAAATATTGTCAGTAGGGTATGTCCCCTCTAAACAATCTCCATATACCTCACTGCATATTCCTGTTTATCTGTTTTCTCAAAATCTATCGTGTGAATCATTACGCACTATATTGCTATAAATTGCGAAAAGAAACAGATACTGCTTACCAATCCTCGGCACGACCGAGCTGTTTGTTCGAACAGGAATCTCCGAACCTTGGCAGGGCCAAGTAAAACAAATCTCCGAACCTTGGCAGGGCCAAGTAAAACAAAATCTCCGAACCTTGGCAGGGCCAAGTAAAACAAAGTCTCCGAACCTTGGCAGGGCCAAGTAAAACAAAATCTCCGAACCTTGGCAGGGCCAAGTAAAACAAAGTCTCCGAACCTCGGCTGGGCCGAGCAACAAATCTCCGAACCTTGGCAGGGCCAAGTAAAACAAAATCTCCGAACCTTAGCAGGGCCAAGTAAAACAAAATCTCCGAACCTTGGCAGGGCCAAGTAAAACAAAGTCTCCGAACCTTGGCAGGGCCAAGTAAAACAAAATCTCCGAACCTTGGCAGGGCCAAGTAAAACAAAGTCTCCGAACCTCGGCTGGGCCGAGCAACAAATCTCCGAACCTTGGCAGGGCCAAGTAAAACAAAATCTCCGAACCTTGGCAGGGCCAAGTAAAACAAAGTCTCCGAACCTCGGCTGGGCCGAGCAACAAATCTCCGAACCTTGGCAGGGCCAAATAAAACAAAGTCTCCGAACCTCGGCTGGGCCGAGCAACGAATCTCCGAACCTTGGCAGGGCCAAGTAAAACAAAATCTCCGAACCTTGGCAGGGCCAAGTAAAACAAAGTCTCCGAACCTCGGCTGGGCCGAGCAACAAATCTCCGAACCTTGGCAGGGCCAAGTAAAACAAAATCTCCGAACCTTGGTAGGGCCAAGTAAAACAAAGTCTCCGAACCTCGGCTGGGCCGAGCAACAAATCTCCGAACCTTGGCAGGGCCAAGTAAAACAAAATCTCCGAACCTTGGCAGGGCCAAGTAAAACAAAGTCTCCGAACCTCGGCTGGCCGCAACAAATCTCCGAACCTTGGCAGGGCCAAGTAAAACAAAGTCTCCGAACCTAGCAACGCAAAAAACTCCGAACCTCGGCTGGGCCGAAACCTCGGCTGGGCCGAGCAACAAATCTCCGAACCTCAGAGCAGGCCGAGTACCCGAAATCTCAGGCGAACCTCCGGCCAGGGCCGCCCAGCTAAGCAAAAAACCATCGACGCACGGGAAGAAGCCACCATCGGCAGAACCCCCTCTTGAGGCCGTTGAGCCCTGCATAATCAGCCGGGAGCCCCGAGCAGGGCTAGACGATTTCCCTCTCTGCTACTGGAAATCTTTTGGGTGACGCCCCTAAAACCCGTCGTTCAAAAACGTGCTAATTCATCGTACAGGTCGAGTCCGCTAACTCTCAAAGAGAGAGACTTCAGAGGAGACCTACAAAGAGACTGCAAATGAAGTCAGTCGCCCCCAGAGGCCAGTAACTCCTCCAGGCGTCCTGTCAGGTCAGCCACCTGCTGACGAAGGGACGTAATCTCCTCCCTCTGACGGTCTATCAACCGGTGTGAGGCCTCTGCCTCCCTGACCGAAACGTCCAAGAATTCTCCGGCAGTCCTCGCAAGCTGCTCATTGCTCGCGAGGCTCGACGCGAGCTCAGCCCGTCGACAGTTACGGAGGTGCACCTCCCCTCCGAGCGCGGCGAGCTGTCGAGTGAGGAATGTGACTCACTTGATGATCGCGCTGGAGAGGCCATTCCTTTCCGGAGCTCAAGCCGAGGGATGGCCGAAACCAATCCCCCTCGGTCCCCGCCAGGCAGGTATCCCGATCGGCCGCGCCGCAAACACTGACCCATGAGAGTTTGCCAAGCGCGAGGAATCCGAAGAGTCGCGCCCTATCCCGAGTAAGATCGATAAGCGCGAGCAAATTGTTCGGGGGTTCCCCAGGCGAACATTTTTCGATCTATCGCCCCTCGCATTAAACGCATTCGACGCTTCCCCAGGCTGCTTAATACGCCCCTCTTCCTCGGAAAACGTGGAAGTCCGTCGCTCGGAAAGAGCAGCATCGCCAATAAAAGCATGACAATGTACCGCCCGTATCAAGCGCCGCGTGGACCTAATACTACGGCCTACAAAAACGGCTGAGTCGCTCCCTTTGAGCCCGAATCTCCGAACCTCGGCAGGGCCGAGCTACAAAATCTCCGAACCTCGGCAGGGCCGAGCTACAAAATCTCCGAACCTCGGCAGGGCCAAGCTGCAAGATCTCCGAACCTCGGCAGGGCCGAGCTACCAAATCTCCGAACCTCGGCAGGGCCGAGCCGCAGAATCTCCGAACCTCGGCAGGGCCGAGCCGCAAAATCTCCGAACCTCGGCAGGGCCAAGCTACAAAATTCTCCGAACCTTGACAAAGCCAAGTCAAGTGTTCTTCGAACCTTGGCAGGGCCAAGTAAAGTGTTCTCCGAACCTCGGCAGGGCCGAGCTACAAAATTCTCCGAACCTCGGCTGGGCCGAGTGACTAAATCCCCGGTAAGGCCGAGGCAGATACTTTCGAAACTCGACTGACTCGAGCAACAGGTTCCCCGAACCGTAATGGGAGAAGGTAAAAGATCCCCCGGACTTCGGCCAAAGCCGACTCACGATACTCCGAGCTCCGATAAAAGCGGAGCACAAAAATACCAGACTCCTGACCTAAGCAAGGAGCGTATTTCGCCGAACGATCTTTGCACCGCCGCGCACGAACCTCAACTGGTTCGGGCGGCATAAGACCCTCGTTTAAGGACGGGCGGAACGCTTTTGGCGCCCACAAGCAATAATAATAGCAAGCTCGGCACAGAAAAGACGAGGATTGAGAAACAGAAAATAACTCTCTTTATTGCCAATCGAAATCAGTTACAAATGCCTCATAGGCATTACAAGAACATTGAAATGCGTAAAATAAAGGCAAATACAAAGCTCGGGCAACTGGACAATCGTGATAGCGTCCCAGTCAGTTAGGGCCGATAATTGCCCATCGACGTGGACCAATAGTTGCGACTGGCTTCGGCGATATCTTGGTGACCCAACCGAGATATCTGGATGGCCATCCCAGACCACCCAACTAAGGAGCCCCTCGATGAGCAGGCAGGAGGCCCGCGTACACTTCCTACCCTGCGTCCCCGAAGGGGAACCGCAGAGATCACACCGGGAGCGCATATGTGCGCTTTCCATATGATCTCTGCGCCCTCTTTGTGCGCTCTCCATATGATCTTCGAGGCTCGTCCCCTAAGGGCGAGCCATTCTTCAGCAGCTCCCCAGTCGCCCCAGCTATTCGGCGGCAAGGAGCCCATGAAAGGAAAAGTCGATCCTCCCACTCGTAGCAACAGAGAAATGAGCATGGTAAAAGCTCTGACGAGAAAGAAACTTTGGGGATGACCAGATGAGACCCCTTTTCTCCCTTTTTATAAGCAGGAAGACCCGAGATGAGTTATCAGCGCTGAGAGTCCCAAGATTCGAACACCTGCCCCATGCCTCCACGTGGCTCCTCAGGATAGACGCAGCGCCCCACTGCGCGCCAAGCCCACCACTGGACTTACGACGTGTACAAAGATCTCCTCCTGATCCCGGATCACTGTCATTTAATACGGGTGATCGCCAGCCAGCACCTCGAAAACTGGCGGATCCAGAGTATCGTCCTTCAGAAGCGACGTCCGCCAATGGCGGGCGATTACGTGCGCGGCGAAATGACCTACGTGGGAAAAGAGCACCTTCTGGAAAGCTCTGACACAACTTTATTCCTCCCACTGTGCCGTATCATCGATTCTGGTGAAATCAAAACCGAATCGCCTGCGGAGCGGCAGGACGCTGGCAGGATGGCAGGAAGCGCGAAAACCTATTTTATCCGTCGGCCCCAGCCGACCTATTTTACCTGTCGGCCCCAATCGACCTATTTTATCTGTCGGCCCCGGCCGACCTGTATTGTCTGTCGGCCCCAGCCGATCTATCTCGTCCGTCGGCCCCAGCCGACCCATCTTGTCTGTCGGCCCCAGCCGACCTATTTTTTTGTCTGTCGGCCCCAGCCGACCTATTTTATCTGTCGGCCCCAGCCGACCTGTCTTGTCTGTCGGCTCCAGCCGATCTATCTCGTCTGTCGGCCCCAGCCGACCTATCTTGCCCGTCGGCCCCAGCCGACCTATTTTCCGTCGGCCCCAGCCGACCTATTTTACCTGTCGGCCCCAGCCGACCTATTTTATCTGTGGGTCCCAGCCGACCTGTCTTGTCTGTCGGCCCCAGCCGATCTATCTCGTCTGTCGGCCCCAGCCGACCTGTCTTGCCCGTCGGCCCCAGCCGACCTATTTTATCCGTCGGCCCCAGCCGACCTATTTTACCTGTCGACCCCAGCCGACCTATTTTATCTGTCGGCCCCAACCGACCTGTCTTGTCTGTCGGTCCCAGTCGATCTATCTCGTTCATCGGCCCCAGCCGACCCATCTTGTTTATCGGCCCCAGCCGATCTATCTCGTCTGCCGGCCCTAGCCGACCTATTTTATCCGTCGGCCCCAGCCGACCTATTTTATCTGTCGGCCCCAGCCGATCTATTTTATCTGTCGGCCCCAGCCAACCTGTCTTGTCTGTCGGCCCCAGCCGATCTATCTCGTCTGTCGGCCCCAGCCGACCTGTCTTGCCCGTCGGCCCCAGCCGACCTATTTTGCCCATCGGCCTTAGCCGACCTATTTTGCCTGTCGGCCCAAACCGACCTGTTTGGCCTATCGGCCCGAGCCAATACGTTTTCCTAGTATCGGATCAAGGATGGCCCAAGGGTATCAGCGAGCCATGGGTCGCTCACCATTGAGGCGGGACTACATAACGGCGAAGTCACGCAAGAAAAACACCCAGATAAAAAATAGGAAATTCCTTTGCTACGAAACGTCAAACAAATGTCTAAAAGGGCAAGATACAAGAGCGGCTCCTAAGAACTAGGAGCCCCACCGGCTTTGGGAATACCCTCAGTCACATCTGCAGAAGCACAGCTAGATTCGCCCTTCTCTGATATTTTGCCCCCTCTGTGATAGTTTGCGACCGTCCCTCGGAGGCTACGGCTTCGCTGGGACCGGGGGCGCCGCCAGGCTCGGCGTCAGAAACATCGACGTATTCATCTTCATCTTCTTCTTCGGACTCGCCGTCTTCGGAATCTTCGACGCTCAGAAAAGAAAGGTCCCATTCCGGGTGCCCACTGAGTATCCTCTGCTTGCACTCTTCCATCCCGTGATGGAACGCGTCTACGCTCATAGCGTCTTGCCTCCCCTTAAGTATGGCGAGCTGCGTGTTGGCCTCAGCGGCCCGTTTCTCGGCCTCTGCGATTTGGGCCCGCAAAATGATATTTTGCTCCTCGAACTCGCTAGCCCGCATCTCGAGCTCCGAGCTCCTATCGCGAGCGGACGCTAGCTCACCTTGAAGAGCCCGAACCTTCGACTCCATCTTTGCCATCCGAAAAATCCAAAATCAAATCAGCATTGCGAGGACCCAGCAGGAAAAACAAAAAGAGTAAAATAAGAGCGTACCTCCCCCTCTCGCTCGGCCAACCTTTTGGCCATCTCTTCTGCCTCGCCCCTGGCTCTCGTCCTGTCAGCCCCAATAAGCTCAACCCTCTCCTGCAGAGTGCCGATCTTCTGCTGTCTAGCTTCGGCATCTCTCCGGGCCTGGGATAACTCGGCGCTCACCCGAGCTATCGTCCCCTGGTCCCACCTAGCACTCTCCTTCAAATGGGCGATTTCGCCATCACGTCGTTTCAGTTTCTCCTCCACTTCGCCGAGCATCCTCGCCAAACGTCTTCTTTCCTTGTCGGCCTCTCTCCTCAGCCGACTCATACTTTCGCCGTGTTCTCGCCGCATCGACGCCACCTCCGCGGAGTGTTTTGATTCAATCCTGGCCAGCTCCAGGCACGCGTCGTCGCTCTTCGCCAGGAGTCCCTGCAGCTCCTTTACTTTGCGCTTCTGCTTGGACACTTCGTCCACGGCAGCCTGATGTGCCACCCTTGCTGCCTTCGAGTTCCTATCCATCGTGTCCATGAGCTCTTCGTACTGCTCAGACACCTTCAGCCGCGACTGGAGCTCGACATTCTCCCTCCGGGCCTGAACACTGGCCCCCGTCGCCAAACTCAAGCGCCAGCAAATCGCCCGGGAAAGCAAAACGCTCTGCAAAGGCAAAAATTGAATAAGAACCCACAATGGGGTCAATCGAGAAACATCTATCACACAAGAAAAGTGACTCACCCGCGAGGCATAAGCCCGGGTCATCCTCATCAAGGTTGTGTTATCAATGTCGGGAAGAAGATGGATACTTTCTGCCACGCCTTGCTGCCCGAACGCAGCATCGATCAATCCCAGGTCGGCAAACTTGTCCGCCGAGGGATCCGCGCCCGGATACAAGGCTGACCTAATCATGGCAGAGAACGCCTCCTCAATACTAGCGTCCAAACTGACGGATGGACCAACCCCACCTGAAGGACCGGCCTGGGCGCCCCCCGCCTGAGAGGCATTCAACATCCCAGCCGTCGCTCGCGAGGGAACCTTAGCCCCGAAGGCAAGATAACCCCGTCGCATTAATTAGGGCATCATTACGCGAGCTGTCTAGGCCAAGACGTCCATCCGTGGCGCGCCATTCGAACTCGTACTCCCTACGCCCGAACCTACGCTTCGGACTAGGGAGTGGAGGGCATGTGTTGAGGGGTAAAATCGACATTGCGTTAATATCCGTGCGAGGCGGTTAAGGCTAACCTCCTCCCTTCGATTCCTCCGGGCTTCCATAGCTCGGCCCTTTCCGGGCTTCCATAGCTCGGTTCCTTCTGGGCTTCCATAGCTCGGTCCCTTCCGGGCTTCCATAGCTCGGTCCCCTCCGGGCTTCCATAGCTCGGCTCCTTCCGGGATTCCATAGCTCGGCTCCTTCCGGGCTTCCATAGCTCGGTCCCCTCCGGGCTTCCATAGCTCGGCTCCTTCCGGGCTTCCATAGCTCGGTCCCTTCTGGGCTTCCATAGCTCGGCCCTTTCCGGGCTTCCATAGCTCGGCTCCTTCCGGGCTTCCATAGCTCGGTCCCTTCCGGGCTTCCATAGCTCGGCCCTTTCCGGGCTTCCATAGCTCGGCTCCTTCCGGGCTTCCATAGCTCGGCTCCTTCCGGGCTTCCATAGCTCGGCTCCTTCCGGGCTTCCATGGCTCGGTCCCTTCCGGGCTTCCATAGCTCGGTCCTTTCCGGGCTTCCACAGCTCGGCCCCTTCCGGGCTTCCATGGCACGGTCCCTTCCGGGCTTCCACAGCTCGGCCCCTTCCGGGCTTCCATGGCTCGGTCCTTTCCGGGCTTCCACAGCTCGGTCTCTTCCCTAGCTCGGTCCCCTCCGGGTTTCCTCCCTCTGGGCTCCTGTAGCTCGGTCTCTCCTGTAGCGCGATCTCTTCTATAGCTCGGTTCCATCAAGCGATCCGCAGCCTGACACTTACCTCCGCGGAACCTGACGCGGGAGAGTCCTTGCCTATCAGAATGGCATCCTAGACAAAGAATCATGTCGGGACGTGGCCTAGAGCCTATTGTAATCGCCCCACGCCTACCTGACCAGATCTCGAGACATCAAGGAGCTCTCCCGGCCGTCGATCCCTTAACAAACGAGTACGGAGCCTAACGGCCCCACGATGGCCTGATTCTGTCCGCCTCCGTATCGTAACAACCTCTGAACCTTCCAGAAGACGCTCAAGATCCCGATGACAGTCTATAAGTATCAAATTCACAGATTCTCTCAGGTACGCGACTCTTGACGCACAAAACTCTGGAATCACTCCTCTCTCCCGGCAGCTCGTCGGTGCTCTGCCCCTCCTAGAGCTTCCGATTGGCCGCCCCCTGGAGAGGTCTCCCGGAGAGATCCACCTCCCCATTGTCTGGTTGATCGCCGATTCCTTCCTCACTGACTTGAGCGTCGGAGGGCCTTCCGCGGAGGACCACCCCCAGCGTCCCTCCGCGTGTGGGCTTCCTTTTTTGCAGGTCCGCCGCACCCCTCTCCCTGGAGATCGACCGCGCCCGAGTCGGAGGACGGATCCCGGCGGCAACAGATATATTTATATAGCAACGACATAAATTGTATTAGTATATTTATCATATTACTTCAAAAGAAAAAAATAAAAAATGATTTTATAAAAAATGATTTATCATATTACCACATTACCAAAAATATGACCATTCTTTCCTAGAAATGTGACCATCCTTTCTAGAGGTAGATTGTCATTCAAAATAATATAGTTATCTAATGAGCCCCTTTTTAATTGATAGTTTATGTTCCACTGGACATAAAAATATATTTATATAGCAACGACATAAATTGTATTGTTTTATTTTATAAATAATTTTTTTAAAAAATAAAATGGTAACGTTGAATTTGAGTTAGATGAAATATGAATATGATCAAATCAATCTTTTATAATAATATGTATAAATTTTATTGATGTTTTTTTAATATTTTTTTCTTGTTTTCTTTATACCTGCATTATTTTTTCTCATTATTTGCATCAACCTATTTCATAAAAATCTAAAGAAAATTTTATAATCTATGAAGGCTCTACAGGGAGAGTAGCACAGGGCCTCCTTAAAATAGAGCCGAAAATAAATAAGAAAGGATAAAGCTATCTCAAATAGATAAGTAGGTGAATGTTATCACAGCAATAAACATCGAATACAAAGAATATTTATAGGTTCTCATCGATAGAATAAATAATTGTTTTTCAAGGGAAAAGAAAAAATGATGCCTAACCTAAATTATAATATAAAAATAAAGAATGAAGGGAGGGGGAAAAAAAGGGCTATATGGCAACTCAATACAGGTAGAACTATACTAGATGTTCCAACTCTTGATGCTTGGACTCCTCTAGTTCAAAAAAAAAAAAAAAAATCTGGAATTGAGTTTTGATTCTTTATAGCGAAAGATGGTCCAATTCAACCATGGAAGTGATTGGACTGAGCAAAACTTGTGCCCTTAACCTATTCAATCATCCACTATTAAAAATCCAATTCCACTGCCAACAATTTCATGCATCAAGATATCAACCATGGTCCTGTTTTAAGGTGTTTAAACTAATAAACCAGAGATTGCTGAAAAAATAATAATAATAATAATACTAGTGAACCGCAGAGGATCCAGATTTTATCTTTCTCATTCTTTTGCTTCAAAATTATGCTACTGTAACTTATAATTGCAACAGAATAGGCATCAGAACAATGATCGAGTCATATAACCATTGAAATCTTGTTAACTTTAATCATTCCAGAAATTATTTTATCCTACAAACTTCTTTCTCAAGCTTCATCTGAAAACAAGATAATACATGCATATATAAAATTATTTTAATATTTGAATAATCGGAAGAAAAAAAAGAAAAAATTGCCATAGAAACTAACATGACGGCTAGGGGTGCAACTCGGGCTCATGAAACTCGGGTTTCCTTGAACCCTAACCCTAACCCTATTTGTAAAATGTCAACCCTAACCCTAACCCTATTTGTAAAACCTCAACCCTAACCCTATTTTTAAAAATCGGGTTCGGGTTGAGTTTCGGTTAAAATTCGGGTTGATAGAAAAAAAAATATGACAATTTGAAACAAACAAGCTTAACATTGTACAAATAAGCTTTGCATTGTACAAACTAGCTGAAGTTTGAAACAAATAAGCTTCATATTTCAAATTACATGTTTAAAAATATACATCTTTACATAAGACTAAATAAAAAAAAATACATTCTTAAACCAAAACATATCCAAAGTAATCCAAATGTTGTATAACATTTCAATAGCCACTATATAAATTAATGAAGTCACCTTTATCCTTCCAAAGTAGAAAATATTGAGACGATATAAAGAGCCAGTTAGAAGACCATATAAGTCTGGTATGAGAAATCTTTTCCAAGTAGCGAGACTGCATTCGTCATCCAAAGCTTTCTGATTTTTTACTCATCACCCCTTTCTCAGATGTTTTAGTTTTCTGCTCATCACCTCTTCTCAGATGCTTTCATAAAATTTTGGCAAACTTCATATTAGAAGTTACAAATGTCTCAAAGAAGATAATTTAAAAAAATAAAGATACTAGTTTGGCCCACCAACATTACATGATAAAATGCAATGGTTAAAGGTATATTGCTCATTTTAAAAGGTAATGAAGGTTATGGTGGAATGTTCACACCAAGAATCATCACTTTCACAAAACTATTGTCAGCTCTTCATGCTTTAAACCTAACAAACAAGGTTAAATCATCACTTTCACAACACCAGTGGGCCTGCTGCTTGTGGCTTTGTAGGTTCGGGTTTTCTCGGGTTCGGGTTGACTGCAACCCTAACCCGGCCCAAGTTGTAAATCGGTCCGGGTTCAACCCGGATCCTTCGGGTTTGGGTTAGGCAAACTAGAGTTTGAGTACTGCTGCAAATCGGATTCCGCGGGCCGAATTCGGGTTGAACCCAGCCCAAGTTGCACCCCTAATGATGGCAGAAGATGGCGTCGAATCTGTTGAGAGAGAGAGAGAGAGGTGAAGGAGAAAATACGGAGCAGAGGAGTTTTAAAAGGAAACAGAGAACTAGATTTCTATTTCCTGTTAGATATAGTAATCTAAAAGATATTCTTTAATTTTTAATAATCTAAAATTATTATAAATCCAGATAATTCAATTATGAGTGCATAAAATTATCAAGGTTTGGTAATATTAGATTTGCTCTTCATTTTCATATAAATATTTAATAATATTTAATTTAATTATATATTAATATGCACCACATAATATTTAAATATTTCATACTAGATTTATACTTAATATGTAATTTATAATAGCATATTAATTATATAAATTTAAATTTAAATTTATTAATATTTATAATCTTCTTATATATTAAATTATATATTAAATAAATTATAATATAATACTATTAATATTATAAATTTAAATAATATAATAATATAAATATTATTTAAATAATATTATTTAGATTATAACTATTATTTAATATTATTTAAAATAAAAAATAAAAAATATTTGCATTCTTAGGAATTTAAGCTAACATTTTAAAAGCAAACCAAACATGATAATTTTATATTTTTTATAATTTGATTACCATGTAAGATTACCATCAATAAATTTTTTATAATATTATATTATTATGAATCAAATGCCACTTTAGGGCTAGGCTACTATTGATCATGCTCCTATAACTCAACTAAGCATCTGTTGAATCCATATTCCAATATTTTTTTTTTTTGCCTTTCAATTATTTTCCAAAATATTTAAAATGTATGAAACTTAGATACTAAATATGGCCTCTTACGTCCAAACGAAAGGAAAAGGTTTATAAGTTGAATTCTAAATAAGTATGAATATTTTACAAAGAATTTCCAACAAACATATGGAATATTTGGTAGTAAATATAATACTTTAATTGTATATATTTATTTCCATTGAAAACATAATTTCATAAAGTCCAAAACTTATATATTAATCAACCTATAATTTATTTGATATCAAATATTATTACGAGGCAAATAATTGAAACTCCAAATTGTCGAATCATTACTTATCTTGCCAGCCTACTTAATAAATAAAGTGAACTAATTTTGAAATTTTCTTCAGACGTAACGTCTCTTAAAATATGACTATGATTAAATTTAAAATAAAAATTCTAAATCTTTGATATATTAGGATATTGACAAAATGTAATAAAATTATTACTATTAAGACGATCAAGATCCAAAATAGTGTATTATAAGATAAAAGAAATTAACTTATTTATAGAAATAAGTATTGATATATATATATATATATATATATATATATATATATATATTTTATAAATATGTTAATTTCTTATATATATATATAGAGAGAGAGAGAAACTTTAATATCTGAATTTTAGGTGTAATTCGTTGTACAATATTAATTTATATAATTTTCAGTTTTTACAAAATAATTTTAAATTATAATACTTGATACAACAATAAGAAATCTAGAACTAATGTTCTAATTTATAGATAATTATTTTGTAGAAGATTTCAACAGAATTTTGTTTCCAGTAATTAATTTTTTAAACAGATTAAGTGGAAAATAATTACAATAAATTATTATTATTATTGTTGTTGTTGTTGTTGTTTAATTGTTACCCAGAAAATAGTTTAAGGAATTTTGATATATATAATCTAATATACAAAATTAGATTGTAAATCTACTATACGAAGCAAACAGAATTTGTTATGCTGGAATAAACCGTGTAAAATTTATTCCATAAAAGTTTGGTTTTCAGAAATAATTAAAAAAAATCATTTAATAAATAGCTGGAGCTATAAATTCTAAAAAAATACAGTGAAAAATAATTTTAGGAGGAGATGATCTTAATTTATTTACCTATGAGTTAGAGTCTATCTCGAGAGATAAAGCCGAAAGTAAATAAGGAAGGATAAAACATCTAATACAAAGAAATATCCACACGTCCTCAGGCAATTTCACTACTTATTCTGTATCAGTAGATTAAACAATGCATCAAGAAGCTCCTCTCAAAGGGGAGAGAGAGTGTGTGGAAACAATTTATATGGCAACGTAGAACTGTACTAGATGTTAAAAAAAAAAATCTGGAATTGATCAATTCAACCACCATGGAAGTGAAAACGGAGCCCATCATTACTCATGGTCCTGTTATAAGCCGTTTAAACTAACATATCAATCCATCAGGAGTCAGGACCAATATATATCAATCCAAGGGTAGAAAAGGAATCCAACCTCAAGTAAAAGATTAAAAAAAAAATATTCCCATATCGGACGAAAAATAAAAGAGTCGTATAATTTCGATCCGCATTACCAAACCGGCCAGATTAATTAAACAATTTCACTTGGAGTAGGAGTCCTAACAAAATTAAACCAGTTTAATTTTAATTTGGTTAGGACTCCTACTCCAAGTGAAATTCCCTTTGCTTCCCCGCCTCCCTTAAAAACCCACGTACATGACTCCTTTCTACTTCATGCTTTCTGCTTCACGTCTGCCCTTCAAGAGAGACTCAACGCCATCTTCTAACTTTACGTAAGTTTCAACAGCAATTTTTTTTCTCTCCGGATTGTTTTGATACTAAAATATGGACCAATTTCAGATTTTTTGCTTGCTTTCCCCTGGAACCATGCCGGCGGATGGAGAAGGTTGGTATGACTGCACGGTGTTTGAGGGGATGATTTTTACTGTGACTGCGGATGGGAGCGTAGCCACCGTGGACATCCACCCTACCGTGAAGGTGACGGCGTTTGAGACCGAGAGCTACTTCGAGCCAAGAACGGAGACGATGGAGCATTTCTTTGATATCTTCAAAGAAGATACGGTGATTGTGGTGAAGATGTCGGTCTCGGGACGGCACATCAAGAAGATCGTTCGTTTCCTTTGAAGTATGACCGGTTGCAGTGCAAGAATTATAAGTGGCAGCATAGAAGAAGGAAGACACAGGGAGCTCCAACGTGACCTTTGAAAAGAATATATTACTAAAGAATTATCATGTACGTGGACATGCATGAATAGTTTGTTTTCGCCTCTTATCTTCCTTCTGGAATATTGCTTGCTGTAACTTGGTTGACTTGAACTTTATAATCAGTTTTAGCCTTTTGTTTATATATAAGGCCATTGTTATTTTATTTGAGGCCACGAGTTTCTGATGTTATCTCTCTGACGGCTTAAAAAAGAACAGTTTAGATCATATAGTTCCCATTCCGAATTACCATATATGCAAGCCACAGAGAGCCTCTTAATCACTGGATTACTGCCTAATGCCACAGAGAGCCTCTCGATATGCTTGCCCCTTTTATGGCTTCTGAGTTCTCTTAAATTAGCCACAATACCACTATTATCACAAAATAATGTCAATGGTATATCCATTTCTAGAACAACTTCCAAGTCAGTATAGAACTTTTTAAGCCAAACTGATTCTTTAGCTGCTTCACAAGCCTCTATGTACTCAGTTTTCATGGTAGAATCAGCAATGCTAGATTGTTTGATACTTCTCCAAACAACTATTGCACCACCAAGTGTAAACACTAATCCAAATGTCGACCTTCGAGTGCATTATTTTTAATGACCTTTCTACTAGAGTCTTGGACCATTACAAACCATGATCATATAACAACACTAGTTTAACAACTGTTACCCATGGAAATTAAGTAATCTCTGGATTCCTTTTTTAACATGACATTAACCTGCAAGGAGTCATTGTCATGATAGTAATCACTGATTTTAATTGTTATGCTCAGTTCTTTAATATTGAATTGATTTCTTTTTTAAACACAGATCCCAGAGGAGGAGGCTGCTTCTAAAGCTTTTATGGGTTCTAGGTCTTCAAAGGTCTCTCCTTCCACTTTGCGAAACCAATTATTTCAGGATGATGCAGCTACACATGCGGAAGAATCATTCGATATGGAAATGGAATCAAGCTCTGTTGAACATATAGAGAATGGTTATATGACTCCAAGACCTCGTGGCAGATCAGCAATATATAGAATGTTTCGTTCGCCATATTTTAAGGCTCATTCAGTGACTAATACTGGGGTATATACTGATTTATCATATGTCATGACCTTTCTACTTCATTCTATATATATAGTATTAGTCACTGAATGAGCCTTAAAATATGGCGAACGAGACATTCTATATATTGCTGATCTGCCACGAGGTCTTGGAGTCATATAACCATTCTCTATATGTTCAACAGAGCTTGATTCCATTTCCATATCGAATGATTCTTCCGCATGTGTAGCTGCATCATCTTGAAATAATTGGTTTCGCAAAGTGGAAGGAGAGACCTTTGAAGACCTAGAACCCATAAAAGCTTTAGAAGCAGCCTCCTCCTCTGGGATCTGTGTTTAAAAAAGAAATCAATTCAATATTAAAGAACTGAGCATAACAATTAAAATCAGTGATTACTATCATGACAATGACTCCTTGTAGGTTAATGTCATGTTAAAAAAGGAATCCAGAGATTACTTAATTTCCATGGGTAACAGTTGTTAAACTAGTGTTGTTATATGATCATGGTTTGTAATGGTCCAAGACTCTAGTTTCATGGGTGGGCCAGGCGCTGGCCCAGCGGCCTGGGCCAGGAGCTGGCCCAGCGGGCATCTGGGCCCAATCAGGGCTGGTCCAGCGTCTGATTGGCTCTGTTGTCTGGGCCAGCAGTGAGGCTGGGCCGTGCACACAATCTGAACTGTAGCAGGCTGGATTGCAGCAGTCTGGACACATCTGATCCAAAAATATTGAGGTGATTGAGATATTTTTGGTTAAATTAAACTATTGGAATTGGGTGAGGATGACGGGTTGTTGGCTCGTTCATTAAGTGATGGGCCATTAGCCTGGCATATTTATGTTCAATTATATTTAGAATTTGTGTGCATAAATTTTATGAATTATGCATGCATCTTAAGTGACATAATTGAGCATAAAATTTAAATAATGTCTAAGTAATAAATACAATTGAATAATTGAGGAGTAGCCACAGCATCCTTAATTATAAAATTGTATAATAAAGTTAATAAATCACATAAATAATAGACATTAATTATAATTAATTATATGGATATAATAAAATTTATTCCATAGAAAATTTTGTTATATTTATATAATTAATTAGGATAAAATATCAAATTATATTTTTCTAATTTACCCACAGGGATTAGAAATTAAGGGCATAATTTGATAATTTTTATCATATAGTTTAAATGTGAATCTAATTGAATTAATACTTCGGCCCACAGGCAAGTTTTATGTCAGTAGATTCATATTTTGACGTATTTTACATTGGTGGATATGTCATATTGTTTAAAGAGCTTCAAAGTTTTGTAACATGAGTATGGTTATTTAATTTTTGCAGTTTGTTAGCCTGTTAATTTCTCTGATATGATTTGTGATGTTCCTGAGCTCAGAGGGGACAATTATAAAATTTGGAAGGAGAGAACTCTCCTTCATCTAGGGTGCAAGGACATTGATTACGCCATAAGGAAGGATGAACCGCCTTCTGAAGATTCTGTTCTTTATGAAAAATGGGAGCGATCTAATCGTCTCTCAATAATGTTCATAAAGACCAAGATCTCAGATGGCATCAGGGGTTCCCTTGAGCATTATGACAATGTCCGTGACTTGCTGAAGGCGATCGGTGATCAATTTGTATCTTCAGACAAGGCTTTAGCTAGCACCCTAACACTACAAGAGATATTAAATATTGCGACGCCCAAATGCATCGCAATTGCGTCGCTAAACATGATATTGCGACGCAATAGCGACGCAATGACGGCGTCGCTCAACTGTCCGTCGCAATACCCCTTTGTCGCAATTGCGTCGCAATATTGCGACTCTCTGCGACGAAACTGCGACGCATGCAAATGCGTCGCTATATTTAATATTAATTTTTAAAAATAAAATTATTATTAAATATTGCGACGCACTAAAATGCGTCGCAATATTGCGACTCATCCAGATGCATCGCAATATTTAATAATAATATTTTTGGTATAATAGCGACGCAATTCTGAGTCGCTAATGAGTCGCAAATAAAAATTATTTTAAAATATTGCGACGCATGGTCATTGCGTCGCAATATTTATTAAAAATTTTAGATAAAATAGCGACTCAATTTTAGTCGCTAATGCGTCGCTATTAAATTTATTTTTAAATTATTGCGATGCAAGGTCATTGCGTCGCAATATTTAATAATAATATTTAAAATATTAGCGATGCAATTTCAGTCGCTAATGCGTCGCAAATTTTGTTTTTAAAAAAATAAAAATTTAAAAATTAAAATGGTTAATACAATTTCGCTAAATCTAAATATTGATACAAACATTTTTCACTCAATCCAAACAATAAATTTCCAAAAATAATTTATATTAAAATTTTGAAGTTTTTACAACAAAAATACATCAAGAATCTGGGCGATCACGTGGAGGCTGTGGAGGCTGTGGAGGCTGAAGACTCTGCGACAAGCGTCTAACCATATCCCGCAAATAATGCATCTCATCTCGCATGTCTGCAACCTCCTGATCCCGGCCTCGCATACGATCCTCAAAATCCTGCTCGACCTCCTGGCGAATCTCCTCTGAAATAGATCTGCGAAGGTCCTGTAAACGCTCGGGAGGAAGATCACCAGGAACTCGCGAGCTGGAGGCCTGATGGGGAAAAAATGTAGAAGCTCTAGTGCCCAGACCATAGACCCTGCGGTCTCGTGGCTGGGCACCAACAGCCTCCAAAAACACACGCCGACTCTCCTCTGCTGAGAGTTCGACGGGCGTCTCCCCATCAGTAGAGTCGACCTGCGATGCCTGAGAGCGAAGCTCCTCGACTCGTGTCTTGAAATTATGAAATCAACAATAAATGAGTTAATAAATTTCTCGAAATAAAATTTAGAAATTAAACAGATACTACATATATCTAATTTCTTACCGCAACCTCCCGTGATCGCGTATCGACCCAGGAACCGTCCCTCCTGGTGTGTGTCGCCCTGAATAGACGAAACTCACCAGGATCTCCGCCCTCCTGCTCAGACTATAACAATAAAAAAATGATATTAATACAAATATTTATAAATAACTAAAATATTAATTAAAATATTTATGTTTTCTTACCATACGCCGTCTGTGCTCCTGAATCGAAATGGAGCCCGAAGTATGACGGGAGAGACCCGTGCCAGGACCGCCCTTCTCAGATCGGCGGTTCGTGCTGGCTGATGCGGCCCTCCTGCGCCAGCCATCGGACTCCCAGGCCTGCTGCCACTCGTGCCAAATACCCTCTGGCACGTGCGCAGGACGCTGACCCGATGACCTCCAACGATGAAGCATGTCGGAGTATCGGCGTCGCGTCAGAGCCTCCCATGCTGCCCTAATGGCATCATGGCTGGCAGGATCCCACGTAAACTTTTTCTGCATTAAAATAAATAGTTAGTTTATGAATTTATTAAGTTTAAGAAATTTTATATCACTGATAAATTGTATTTAATAAGTTTACCTGAAACTCAGAAAAATAAAACTCCCTCGTGGCTGGAGATACGTGGCGCCAATCGTAGCCACTGGGATCTGCTCGCCTCTGAAATACGGCGCTGATGTGGCTGGATACATTATGCTGCTCAATGAATCTGTTAAAAAAAAGCATGTTTATAAGTAATTGACTTAAAAACATAAACATATATTTTTAATTAGTATATACTTACATCCCCTGAGCATCAAGTCGAAGTAAAGTGCGGCCGAGGGTGGAAGAACTCTCGGAGGTCTGTGCCGATCGGCTGGATGGTAATACTGCTGGAGAGATCGAAGGCTGCGCCTCTGCTGGAGATCCAAACTCTCCATCTCCGATGCTCATGTGATCTGATGTAGCAGGGCTACGTCTCTGCTCACTCCGTCTGTCGTCGGTAGATCTACCTCTGCCCGTCATACTGAAAATACTAAAGATTCACACAATTAAATTACGCTTAATGATTGACTATGTAAGAATTTAACACTTATAAAAAAAAGTTAAATTTTAAAAAACCTCTATGTTTAATCGGTGTCATTTGTTTCGTGAAATGTTGGTTCAACATCCGATGCCGTATCGGATTGCGAATCAGTTTCATTATCATCTGAAGGAAACCGAACATTTGCATCCGCAATTTCTTGGACATCACCATTTGGATCTCTAAGTGATGTTTCATGAGCCCTTGTGTCGTCCTCAATTGCATGCATTTCCATCTCATCCTCTTGAAATGCAGGGCACTCGGCTGATTGACTTGATGAACTCTCCTCTAATACGATTGTTGAACGTGGGACGATTTTAGAAACGGCCCACCAATCTCGCTTGTCGTTGCGCAAACTTGGATATCCGCAGTAAAAGACTTGCTGAGCTTGGGATGCAAGGATGAATGGGTCATATTTCTGCAATCTTCGTCGATGGTTCACTTCAACCAAATTGTAGTCGTTATGAACCCTTTTGCCCACAGGAACTATCGGATCGAACCAGTCACAACGAAACAATACGGTTCGTTTCATAGGCCAACCGGGATATTCAACTTCAACCACCTCTACTAACTTTCCATAATAATCCTGCATATTTGCTCCAACACTTTCTCCTTTCACACACACGCCCCAGTTCTGCGTGCCTCTTGAAGCTGCTAATCGTTCAATCTGAAATTTGTACCCATTTACAAAATAGCCAGTAGAGGTTGTTACGGTCTTCAATGGCCATTGCGATAGACATTTAATGAAAATATTGTCGGTTGTGGACCATGGACCGTTGACCTATAAATTAATAAGCTATTGACATCCAATTCAAAAAATAATAGCCATTATCGAAATTGATTGAGTGATACTACTCACAAATTCATAAAACCAGTAAGCAAACTCCGTTTCTAATTTCTGCCCAATTGCAACTTGACTGATGTCGGGATTCATCTGTCGTTGTCTATCACAAAACATCCTTATGGGATGAAAAGGATGAAAACTAATGTTAGAAATTAAATATTGGTATATTGTTATTTAAATTTAAATTTCCAATTTAGCATTGAAGTATACACTTACTCAATATATGGATCGACTTCTCGACAGTTCATTAGGATGTAATAATGTGCTGCATTATACTCCATATCGCTAAGATTTCTTGACTTCTGCCCACCAAATGAACGGCCGATAGCTTTAAAAATTGATATTCTACCGTCATTAGCTTCTGCTTCGTCCACACATACGTCATCGTTACGACCATGATTTCGGCTCCTCGTGTGGACGTGACCCTCAAAGTAATGTGAGGCAAAAGCTGAAACTTCTTCGACCAAGTGTGCATTGCATATAGAACCTTCAACCCTTGCCTTATTACGCACATTATTTTTTAACTTCTTAAGATACCTATATGTAAAGTTGCAACAAAAAATTAACGATGTTTTCAAGCAATGAAATAATATTTGAACCTCGATTGCCCACAAATCTTACACCATCTGAGCTCTGAGTCTTCACCCCAAAATATCATACAATTGTTCAAGCAACAATCGATCTTATTAACTGGGAGCCCAAGCCCACGCAACAACTTCTTTGTTGCGTAAAAACTGTCTGCGGCAACATTATCATTTGGCAAAATTTCTTTGATTAACTCAGCTACAGAATTGAACGCCTTTTCTGATAATCGATGTTCTGCCTTAATATTCAACATTCGAGCAGCTGTAGAGAACTGGGAATGACCCTCACACCCAGGATACAATTCTTGATTTGCAGCACGCAACATATCATAAAATTGTTGTGCTTCTGGATTTGGTTCTTCCATAAATGTATTTTGATTGAAGTCATTACCCGATGCATTCATCACCATTTGTTCATATGTGTTTAAATTCACAAATGGTTCATCTACGGGATTTGACTCTTGTTGGCCTATAACAGCTGCTGGAATATCCTCTGGTTCACCATGACAGTACCAAACATAGTAATCAGGAACAAACCCCTTCTTACACAAATGCACCTTAACAGTTTCCACATCTCTGTAGGCTTTATTCTGACACCTGTGGAAGTTGCATGGGCACCTAATCCTAGGGCCATCCATCCAGTCAGGTTGGCTACATGCAAATGCGATAAATTCTTCCAATCCATTCAGAAAATCTGGATTAAGCAAGCCATCTTTTATCCTTGCATACATCCACGAGCGAGCCCCGCTCATTTTGATCGACTTATACAAAGTCTGGTAAATCATTAAATGAAACCACAAAATAAAACTATATTAGTATTACTAAATATATAACTAAATTATTTCTTGGTCACAACTAAGGTTAATAACAACCATTTAAATCATTTATAAGTAAACCAATTTTTTTTAGGCAACTAAGGTCCCTACCATGCAAGGGCGAGCCACGGCTACGATCCTTGGCGTGCTAGCAAGGACCGATGCACAGGTTCATGGCTAATGGGAGGGCTTGAGTTTGGGTCGGGCCGCAAGGCGGTCCGTTTAATCATGAGACTTCACAAGCATTCAAGTGTCTTAAACTAATTCTACCTAGGTAAGGCCCTATCCCATTCAAGAATATTTTTTGTGATATGTTATTCTGCTATTAATTATCATCGATCGGTTACATTGAAATTTCGGCAGCATTTCCCATATGTTCTCCTAAATGTGTGGTATATAAGCCACACTAGGAGAACGTATGAGCAAATACAAACCGAAATCTCACCCCACGATGATTACTAGCAGACTAACATGTCGCAAAAAATGTTCCCAAACTGTCCACCAGGACAATTTGAGAATTTGCAAGACTAAGGCTTACAAATTCTCAAACGGGTCTATAGGTTAAAGTGTTGTGATTGTGGAAGTCCGAAGACAATCGAACTTATGCTTGTTATTCTTAACTTCTTGTGAATTATACGAATTCTATCACTAACTTTTTAAGATTATTGTGTCAAATACAAATGTTTACGAATACTAAAATATAAATCATTGAAACTAATAATTTGTTGCTGAAAATTAAATAATATTACAACAAGACTTTTTATTTAGCATTACATAATTTAATGCATCATTTAGTTTGCAGCAGAATATAAATAATCAAGACATAACAAATGTAAATAGTTACAAATGCACAAATACTATTGCATAAACATTCTTCTTAAATTAATTATTGCATAAACATTATACAAATTAAATAATAAACATTATACAAATTAAATAATAAACAAATTTTTTTTTACTGAATTTAGGGGGGTGGGCCCCCTATTAAGAAAAAAACAAATTTTTTTTTAGACAGTGGCCTGGCCACCGTGGCCAGGCCACTGGGCCCAGTGGCCTGGCCACCGTGGCCAGGCCACTGCCGGCCACGGCAGCGGCCGTGGCCGGAGAAGACGGCCACGGCTGCGGTCGTGGCCGCCTTGTCCGGCCGCGGCCACGGCCGTGGCCGGACATGAAACAAAAGGGGGGGGGGGGGGGGGGGTTTCCCCCCCCCTGTTATGAAAAAACAAATTTTTTTTTTTTACAGTGGCCTGGCCACCGTGGCCAGGCCACTGCTGCGGTCGTGGCCGCCTTGCCCGGCCGCAGCCACGGCCGTGGCCGGACATGAAACAAAAGGGGGGGGGCGGGGGGGTTTCCCCCCCTGTTATGAAAAATTTTTTTTTTTTTTTACAGTGGCCTGGCCACCGTGGTCGGAGAAGACGGTCACGGCAGCGGCCGTGGCCGAGGGAAATCATTAATTTTTTTTTTTTTTATAGTGTAGGGGCTTACCTTCGTCGAGAGAAGAAGCCGGAGTCCGATGAGAACGCCGGGGAGCCGGAGGAGCGAGGTGGGAGCCGGATTTTTTTTGAGCAAGGCGGCGGCGGCGGCTAGGTCAAGAAGGGGAAGAAGAAGAAGAGAAGGGCGGTTTATATATAAGTTCTTAGCGACACAATTATTTGCGTCGCTAAGAACTCGCAATATTTTTTTTTAATTTTTTCTGTCTTAGCGACGCACTAGTGCGTCGCTAATGAGTCGTTAATATTGTTTTATTATTAATTTATGAAAAAAATAGCGACTTCAACAATTGCATCGCTAATGAGTCGCTACCTTGGCGCCAACATCCGGCGGGAAATTTATTTTTATTTTCTAAACATTGCGACGCATTTTTGCGTCGCAATAATTTTTTAATATTTTTAATCAGCTATATGTATTTTAATAATATAATTGCGATGCATATATTTCGTCGCAATATTTGTTTATTTTTTTTAAAAAAAATGTGTCGCAAAGGCGTCGCAATATTTTTTTAATATTTATAAATGATAATATTTATAATTAATGTTAATAATTATGATGAAAAATTGCGTCGCAATATATTTTATAAAATTTTTAATTACATAAATTTATTTTAAAAACATTGCGATGCAACTTATGCGTCGCAATATTATATTGCTTTTATTTTTAAGACTGAAATTTTTTTTTTAACTTAAAATAATTGCGACGCATAAGTGTCGTCGCAATACTTGTTTAATTTTTTCCTAAAATGAGTCGCTACGGAGTCGCAAAAATTTTTAATTATTTATTAATGTTAATATTAATAATTTATGATAATTATTGCGATTCCGGACCTTTGCGATCGGTCCGATCGGCAACGATCCGACGGTTGCGATCGATCCAAGCCGTGATCCCGATCGGCCACGACCGATCTCGGACCGTGGCGATCGGTCCGATCGGCGACGATCCGACGGTTGCGATCGATCCAAGCCTTGATCCCGATCGGCCACGACCGATCCCAGACCGTTGCAATCGGGACGATTGGCAAAGATCCGACGGTTGTGATCGATCCAAGCACTGATCCCGATCGGCCACGACCGATCCCGTACCGTTGCGATCGGTCCGATCGGCGATCCGACGGTTGCGATCGATCCAAGCCCTGATCCCGATCGGCCATGACCGATCCCGGACCGTTGTGATCGGACCGATTGGCAAAGATCCGACGGTTGTGATCGATCCAAGCCCTGATCCCGATCGGCCATGACCGATCCCGGACCGTTGCGATCAGTTCGATCGGCGACGATCCGACGGTTGCGATCGATCCAAGCCCTGATCCCGATCGGCCACGACCGATCCCAGACCCGGACCGTGGCGATCGGTCCAAGATCGGCGATGATCTGACGGTTGCGATTGATCCAAGCCCTGATCCCGATCGGCCACGACCGATCCCGGACCGTGGCGATCGGTCCAAGATCGGCGACGATCCGACGGTTGCGATCGATCCAAGCCCTGATCCCGATAGGCCACGACCGATCCCGGACTGTTGCGATCGGTCCGATTGGCAAAGATCCAACGGTTGTGATCGATCCAAGCCCTGATCCCGATCGGCCTCGACCGATCCCGGACCGTTGCGATCGGTCCGATCGGCAACGATCCGACGGTTGCGATCGATCCAAGCCCTGATCCCGATCGGCCACGACCGATCCCGGACCGTTGCGATCGGTCCGATCGGCGATGATTCGACAGTTGCGATCGATCCAAGCCCTGATCCCGATCGGCCACGACCGATCCCGGACCATTGCGATCGGTCCAATTGGCAAAGATCCGACGATTGTGATCGATCCAAGCCCTGATCCTGATCGGCCACGACCGATCCCGGATCGTTGCGATCGGTCCGATCGGTGATCGACGATCCGACGGTTGCGATCGATCCAAGCCATGATCCCGATCGGCCACGATCGATCCCGGACTTTATACTTTAAAAAAATTAATTTTATTTAAATTTAATTTAATTTCTCTAATTTTCTAAAAATTTAATTTAATTTAATTTCTCTAATTTTCTAAAATTTAATTTAATTTATACTTTAAAAATTTAATTTCATTTAAATTATTTGCGACGCAATTTATACGTCGCTGAATTAAAAAATAATTTTTCTAATTTTCTTGTTTATTGCGTCGCTAATGCGTCGCTATTTAATATATTTAATTCTTTTAAAAACATTGCGACGCACTGTGTTGCGTCGCAATATTTTTTTCCGATATTTAAATTTTATCAAATTTAATTTCATTTAAATTATTTGCGATGCAATCGGTGTGTCGCTAAATTTAAAATAATTTCTCTAATTTTCTATTTTATTGCGTCGCTAATGCGTCGCTATTTAACAAATTTAATTCTGTTCAAAACATTGCGACGCAACTCAGTGCATCGCAATATTTTTTTCGATATTTAAATTTTATAAAAATTTAATTTAAAAATATTGCGACGCATTATTTGCTTCGCAATATTAAAATATTATTTTTTTTGATTTTCTGGTTAATTGAGTCGCTAATGCATCGCTAATTGCGTCGCAATATTTTGTTGTCACGGAGGCGTCGCAAAGTGATCGCAATTTAGCGACGCAATGATGCGTCGCTAAACTTGCGTCGCTATTTCAGTATTTTCTTGTAGTGTAATTCACCAGTTCTCATCCATAAAACTGAGTGGTATACGCGGTGTACATGACCACATTATGAGGATGAGGGACATTGCGGCTCAATTGAAGAGACTTGAAGTTAAGATGTCTGACTCTTTTCTAGTGCATTACATTCTCAACACTCTACCACCGCAATATGCCCCATTTAAGATCTCTTATAACACACATAAGGATAAATGGTCAATTAATGAACTTATGACCATGTGTGTTCAAGAGGAGGGTAGACTTGCTGTGGAAGAGGGTGAGAAGGTAAATTTGACAACACCAGGAAAGAAAAAGAAATTTCAAGCAAAGGACAAGGGCAAGATTTCTGCCAAAGGGGACATTCAGAAAAGTTCCAAATGTTTCTTCTGCAAGAAGAAAGGGCATTTGAGGAAGGATTGTGCCAAGTTCAAACAGTGGCTTGACAAGAAAGGTACTCAACTCTCTTTTGTCTGTTATGAATCTAACATGATTAATGTTACTCAAGACACATGGTGGATTGACTCTGGTTCTTTAATCCATGTTACAAACTCCTTGCAGGGATTGCAAAACCTGCGGAAACAAGTGGAAAGTGAATGCTGCATCTATTTTGGAAACAAGATGTCATCACATGTGGAAGTCATTGGAACTTGCAAACTTATTTTAGATAGTGGTTTTATTTTAAGTTTGGAAAAGATCTATTTAAAATTTTATCCTGATCAAAAAATAAAGAGGGGCAAGACGTTCTTGATTTCTATTTCTCTCGTTTTAGGGATAGTCCAAAGGGGAGGCTACTGGTAGTACCCTGGATTATTTTACAAAATGGGCGTACGGTAGGGATATTAGGGACATACCAATAAGAGAGGCTGCTGTAGTACATTGGTGTGTTTGACCTAACTACCTGCGTACCGGGAGAGTTAATATATCATCAAGAATCATCTGAAAGGACATTTTCTTTGCTATCTTGTGTATAGCGGGCTCGGGTTCTGATAACCCTTCCACTACGTCTAGGCACCATATATTCTGATTAGGAGCTGTGGTTTCTTCTTTACTAATTTCAACAACTCTTGTTGATTGAGTGGTAATCAGATCTTTGAGCAATTCTTCGAGTATAACTTTATTTGGAGGCTTGAATTTATGTATACAATCATTTTCAAGAAAAGTGGCATTTGTCGACACAAACACTTTTTTTCTTGTGGACTATAAAATAAAACAAACCTCCTCTAGTGCCTTTTGGGTAGCCAACGAATAGACACACTTCTGTTCGTGGTTCTAGCTTTCCAGATTTGCCCATAAGAACATGAACTAGACACCCCCATATGCGAAAATGATGTAAACTCGGTTTTTGCCCATTCCACATCTCTAAGGGTATCTTGGATATAGATTTAGATGGTACAACATTCAAAATATGCATTGTTCTGTAAGGCGTGTCTCCAAAATGATATCCGTAGTGAGGAATAACTAATCATTGATCTTATCATATCTAACAATGTTTGGTTCCTCCTTTCTGCAACACCATTTTGCTGTGGAGTTCTCGGAGCTATGAGCTGTGAAATAATTCCATGCTCAATAAGGTAATCCTTGAATTCTATATCAAGGTATTCTCCACCTCGATCTGATCGCAATGTTTTCAGTGATTTACCTAATTGTTTTTCAACTTCTACTGGAAATTTTCAAAACTTTTCAAAAGTCTTAGACTTTCTTTGCATTAGGTAAATGAAACCATATCTTGAGTAATCATCAATAAAAGTGACAAAGTACTCAACCACCTCTAGCTTATACGTTGATTCAATCTCCATCCTCCCCGAGCGGCCGTCTCCCTAGCGTTATCTCCTGCTCCCGTCTCCATGCACGGAACCTGCTCCCGTCTCCCTCCTCCCTACCGAAACCTTCTCCTCCCGTCTTGATTCGAACTCCGGCCCTCCTCTTTCTCACCTTTTATAAACCCGTCTTCGACTCGCTCTCCCGTGAAGATAGGGCTGCCCCAGAAGACCATCTTCATCTCGCTGTCTCGCGATCTCCAGCATGGAGAATCGGCTGGGGGCTCCTGCAAGGGTTTGTGTTCGCTATCTGAGGGCTATCTGAGGGAGCAAACTCAGACACTGGCAGCGTTTCTGGTATTATTTTCTGCTATGTTTCGGATTGACACATTTTACTGTTCATCCTGATGATGGTCTGACATTTTGCTGTTCGTTCAGATGATGGTCTAAGCTTTGCTGAAGTAAGTTTGTTCATTTGCTTCTTGGGATGGAGGGAAGGTAATACTGATAGATGTTGGTTTGCAGTAGTCGGTGAGATTAACATTTTCTTTGGGTATTGTAAGGGCCCAGGAGTGGGCTGCATGTGTTGTTTTCACAAGCCATTGTGTCTTTGTTCTTTGTTCTAAACTTAGCCTAATGTAATGTTGTCATGAATATGCAGTTTCTATCGAAGCCAATTTGATCCAGCAAATGGTGGAGAAATGACGCAGCTAGAGTGTTACAATTTCCTGAAACCAGAGGAAACTTTCTAGCATTAGGCATGCTATGCATCTGTCTGGCTGTACTGGTGTTCATTATGATTGTTAAATTTTAATTCTTCAGGTCAATAATCTGTACAATTTTAATTCTAGTGTTCAGCTGGAAGTTTCAGCTGGAAGTTTGTAAACCATACCGTTATGGATTACTCAACAGTTGCAGTCGTGCTTCAAATAAGACAATTTTGTTCGCCCATAAGGTCCTGGAATGGCTGCAAACCAAGGCTGCCAAGACAAAAGTTTGCATCACGGCCTTGAAAATTAAACACCCGAACCCCTTGCAGCTGATTCTTCTAATTGAAAAGTTTTCAGGAAGTTATTGTTGTAATAAATCAATTTTCAAGAAATTGTTTAAAATTTATTTGATTGGAGTTGTACATTACTTTCTTAATATGACCACGAATTTGGCCTTTGCAAGTTTGCATTTTTATACATTGTTCTTAATAGGATGATAACCAAAAATAAAAAGGAACCTGCCTCTCTGCTTACAGGCAAATTAAGGAAACTATTTCGGCTGAAAACTGTTCAACGGAAACAGCAGTAAGACCATGAGAAATCCAAGCTCTATTCACCATCCTCTTTTCTCTCTTCGTGATCTCCTTTCTTCTTCCCTTATGAGCATCTTCATCACCTCCAAGCTCTCTTTCAAGACGTTCTTCACTCGCTGTAGAGGATGACTCTGTTGTTCTTCTCTCACCAGGCAAGTCCTTCGCTTGTGGCTTCTACAAGGTAGGCTAAAATGCCTATGCCTTCTCAATCTGGTTCTCCAACTCAGCCGACAGGCCATCATCTGGACTGCGAACCGAGACCGCCCCGTGAATGGTCATGGATCGAGAGTGACATTGTGCAAGGATGGACCTAGTGTTCTAACAGAGTACGATGGCACAGTTGAGTGGAGCACAAACACCACTTCTCGATATGGGGAATATTGTCATGATCGATCCTGATGATAAAGTTCTTTGGCAAAGCCTTGATTCTCCAACCAATACGCTTCTCCCAACACAAGCATTCACTAGAAATATGACATTGATATGCCGCAACCACGGGGGAGGGGCGTGGAGGAGGGGGAGGCGCCATACTTGAGGTCAAACACGATGAGTTGCTTGGGGAAGGTGATAAGGAGGATGTGCCTCCATCCCGGGGAGAAGCAAAGCCGTGCCAAGAATAGAGGGAAGAGAGCGAGGGCAGGGGAGGATGGAGAGGCTCCGGTGGCCTCCTTCTCGAGCTTCTGGAGCTTGGAGAGATCTCCGATACCGGAGATCTGGTGCTCTTGTATGAAGACATTGCCATCCCCAACGCCGGTGCCACCGCCAAGGGTGACGGCGGAGAGCGGGAAGCCCTGGAGACCAAGGATGCAGATGTGTCATGAGTCGAAAGGATGTGGTGGATGAGGCGGTGGGGCCACCGACGGAAGAGGATGAGGAGTGGTGGTTCTGCTGATGAGGGGCAGGCATGGGGAGGATGGAGCTTCCACTTGAGGGTGGTAGTTTGGGGTTTTAATCAAAAAATTTGGAGGATATCCTCTCCTATCCCTTAAATCAAATACAATCAGAGGGAATAACAAAAAGTTATCCCATAGATTTTTCATTTGTGATTGATATGATTCAAGGGATAGTCAAAGGATATTTCTAGGAATATCCTCTGAAAAAACACTATCCCGTACACTTATCCAGGGATAGTGCTTTTTGTATCAAACATTGCCTAATAGTCCAAGCTAAAGTATAAGAATATGATATAACAATATAAAGATATATTTATATAGCAACGATATAAATTGTATTGTTTTATTTTATAAATAATTTTAAAAAAAATAAAATGGTAAAGTTGAATTTGAGTTAGTTGAAATATGAATATGATCAAATCAATCTTTTATAATAATATGTATAAATTTTATTGATGCTCTTTTAATATTTTTTTCTTGTTTTCTTTATAACTCTATTATTTTTTTCTCATTATTTATGCATCAACCTATTTCATAAAAATCTAAAGAAAATTTTACAATCTATGAAGGCTCTACAGGGAGAGTAGCACAGGGCCTCCTTAAAATAGAGTCGAAAATAAATAAGAAAGGATAAAGCTATCTCAAATAGGTAAGTAGCTGATTATTATCATAGCAATAAACATCGAATACAAAGAATATTTATAGGTTCTTGATGTGGCTAATCGGGCCAAAGGGCCCGCAGGATGTCAGGACCGCGATCCCTATGTCACATGGTCTAGCGGCAATCTAGTCCCTTGGTGTTGGGCTCACTTCGGCCCATATCGATCCCTGTGTCGGCCAAGGCCCGTCTAGGCCTCGGTGCTGGTTTCGGCATCAGCTATGGCCCGCTTAGGCCTCCGCGTCGACCATGGCCCACCTTGGTCTCGGCGACAGCCTCGCCCCGTCTCGACCTCCGCATCGGCCGTGGCCCATCTCGGCTTTGGTGTCGGCTTCGGGGTCGGCCTTGGTCTCGGTGTCGGCGTCGGCTTCGGTATCGGCCTCGGCGTCGGTCTCGGCGACGACCTCGATGTCGGCCTCGACGTCGGTCTTGGCAACGACCTCGGTGTCGGTCTCGGCGTCGGCCTTCGGCGACGGTCTTTCACGTCCAAGCTACGTGGCCCACTTCCCTCAAGAATGGTGGATCACGTTACCATGAACGTGCCCGGCGACATGCGCAATGAATGTACTTTCCCCTAGCGCCGCTAACGACAGGTATGGCCCCACATTCAGTCCCATTACCCGTCCTTTGTGGCACGTTGAAGACCAGAAATTAACAACCATTTGAAAGGGACTTGACCACGACGAACGGAGGGTAAGAGGGATCCTCGAACAGGTATAAAAGGCCCCCGGCCCTTAAGGTAGGGGGTCAAGCTCTATTCAATCATTCAAGAACAATAATCCCTGTTCCCCAAATCACTAACTTGGGCATCGGAGGGTCTCCGCCGGAGTCACCGGTCCGGGACTTTTCTTGCAGGTTCCTGAGTGGAGGAAGGGGCCCTACCATCCCCTCAAAGGCCCATGAAGATTTCTTCTTACCCAACGTTCATTAAAAGTGATCTGGCGGCAACAGATTGGCGCGCCAGGAAGGGGGAGTGTGAGCAGCAGGGCGTGTAGGGAAGAAAGTAACCGACGCGGACAAGCAAGCTCTCAATCCCTCCTAACCTAAAGAAGAGATGGTGGTAACTCGCGCTCAAGAAGCTTCCACCAGCCTGGCTGGGGAGTAGCAGGTGAGGGCCGAGCAGCCGGAGGCCCTCCCGCCAATTCATCCTTCACCATCATGCCAAGGTGATAGGGTCGCCGCCCTCGCTCAGGAGGTGTGGTCCCTTGCCGCGGTGATTCGGGAACTCCAACAACAATCGACGGCCGCTCAACCTCCGCTGCCACCCCACTCCTTGGAAGAAGTTGTGGTGCAGCCTAGCCAACAATCCACCCGCAGAACACATTCCCGACGGAAGGCTCACCGCCGTTGGGATGCCCCCGCAAGCAGAAGATCCTCTGACAGTCCCTCTCCCCGATGATCCCGGGACAAGGCCCCAGGGAAGGGTGTAGCCCGTCGACACCGCCCATCCCCCGTCCCCTATCTACCTCGTCAGGAGAAGAGTCCACATGCAAGAGGACTCACCTCCGCGCAGAGAGGAGATTGGAAGAGCGCTACCGATACTTAGAGAAGCTCGGCCAATGACTGACCAATCAGTCGAAGGCAAAGTATGACAGTCGCCCCCCTGAATAGGCGGATCATGGAAGAACCTGTCCCTTCCCGGTTTTGCCTTCCTCATTTGGATCCCTACGATGGTACTACCGAACCCCTAGACCACTTGGAAAGTTATAAGGTGCACATGCAGGTCCAGGAGGCATCGGATGCTCTTCTATGCATCGCTTTCCCAGCCACCCTACGAAAGGCTGCGAGGGCTTGGTATTCCCATCTACCTCCTCGCAGTATTAGTTCATTCAGACAGCTGGAGAAAGCTTTTCTCGCCCACTTCGATGTGAGCCGACGGATCCCACGGGTGGCTGATAGCCTCTTTGCCATCCGACAGAAGAATAGAGAGACTCTTCGGTACTTCGTCGCCCGCTTCAAGGAGGCAGCGATGGAGGTTTACCACCTTGACGACTCGGTGGCCACCTTGGCCTTGAAGCGTGGGCTTCGCCTTCCCGCTTCGCATATTCATTAGACAAGAAGCCCCCGAGCTCATACGCGGAGCTGCTGAGTCGAGCTCAGAAATATATTCACGCTGATGAGGCCGACTCCTCTCGGCGGAAAACTGATGAAGGCCCCAGTAAAAAGCAAGTTCGATCAGAGTCTGGCGGACCTCATGCCAAGAAGCTCGAGCCGCCTTGTCGGGTGGACAGTCGGCCATGGACTTTCGCCCCCGTAGGTGAGCGTTACACCCCCCTGTTAGCCCCGATTTCTCACATTCTTATGGAAATCGAGGGTGAATCCTATCTCAAGCGCCCTGCGCCCCTAAAGCCTGGAGTTCCTCACAACAAAATCTGTATTGTCGTTTCCATCGAGATCACGGCCATGACACGGAAGACTGCCGACAACTGAAGAAGGCAATAGAGGAGCTCATCCAGCAAGGCCACCTCGGTCAGTTTGTTCGGAGAGGAAATCCAGCAGCACTGGGCCCTTCGGTGCCACCCGCTCAGCAAGCTAATGTTGACAACGCCCCGACTGAGAAGACGGTGGCAATGATCTCCTGGGGAGCGGGGGGCACTTCAAAAAGACCTCAGGGGGGTTAGAGAGATAGTATTGTAATTCCTTTCTCCGAAAGAGATTTAGAGGGGGTAGATAACCCAAATGATGAAAGCATCATCGTATCCATGATGATTGCTAAACATCTGTAAAGAGAATATTAGTTGATAGTGGAAGCTCGGTTGATATTCTGACGTATGATGCATTTGTTTGTATGAACTTGCTTCTGGATTCCCTTCGGCCAGTGACGACGCCTCTCGTCGGCTTCATCGGAGATGCGGTGAAAGTTGAGGGAGAAATTACTCTCCCCATCACGGCTGGAACTTCACCCCGATAGAACACGATCTTTATAAAGTTCCTGGTAGTGAGAGTTCCTCTGGCATACAACGCTATTCTCGGCTGACCAGGTTTAAATCTGCTGGACGCCATTATCTCGACGAAGAGGCTACTGGTCCAGCTTCCCACTCGTCACAGGATCGGGGAAATGCGGGGGGAAATAAGCCCGATGTCCCTCTGCTATCACACGACTAGCCCTCAGTCGGCAGTCCCTTCGCCGACTGCCGAATTGCCAGACCCGAGAGAGGCCAAAAAGAGGGGGGAACCGGCGGGACATCTATTGACTTTCCCCTTAAGAGAGGACCCGGCAAAAGAAGAGAAGCTTCGCTCCCGAGCGCCAGAAAGCCGTTGACGAGGAGGTCCACAAACTGATCACCGCCGGCCACATCCGGGAGGTCCATTACCCCGACTGGTTGGCTAATGTGGTGATGGTATGGAAAGCCAATGGGAGCTGAAGGATGTGTGTCGATTTCACTGACCTCAACAAAGCCTGCCCCAAGGACAGCTTTCTCTCCCTAGGATCGACCAGTTAGTGGATGCCACCTCCAGTCACGAGACTCTCAGTTTCATGGATGCTTTTTCTGGGTACAACCAGATCAGGATGGAGCCCTCAGATGAAGAAGCCACCTCCTTCGTGACCGAGAAGGGAATCTACTGTTATAAAGTCATGCCTTTCGGGTTGAAAAATACTGGGGCTACCTACCAGAGGTTGATGAATAAAGTCTTTGAAAGTCAGATCGGGCACAACATGGAGGTATATGTAGATGACATGCTGACAAAAAGCATCCGGGCTGGCCACCATGTATCCGACCTAATGGAGACCTTCAGCAACCTTTGTCGGTTCCAGATGAGGCTGAATCCACGAAAGTGTGTTTTCGGAGTCGCAGTGGGCAAGTTCCTGGGGTTTATGGTGACGCAACGGGGGATAGAGGCGAATCCAGACAAAATCCAAGCTATCCTAGACATGAGACCGCCGGTGAACAAAAAGGAGATCCAGCGCCTGACAAGAAGGCTGGCAGCCCTGAGTCATTTCCTGTCCAGATCGGCTGAGCGGTGCCTTCCTTTCTTCAAGGCCTTGCAAAAAGTCAACACCTTCGAATGGACAGTTGACTGCCAAAGGGCCTTTGAGGAGCTGAAGAACTTCTTGTCGACTCCGCCACTACTGTCGAAACCTATGGAGGGGGAGAACCTCTTTTTCTACCTGGCTGCTTCCCAGGAGGGTCGTCAGTTCTATCCTCGTTCGGATAGACAATGAGGGATCTCAGAGGCCGGTGTATTACACCAGCAAAGTACTCCATGACGCCGAAACCAGGTACACCAAAACCGAAAAAATTATTTTCGCTAATAGTGTCGGCTCAACGTCTCAGGCCTTATTTCCAAGCCCACTCAATTGTGGTACTAACTGACCAGCCCCTGAGGACGATCTTATCTCGCCCCGATACTACCGGTCGGCTGGCCAAGTGGGCTCTCAAGTTGGGAGAATTCGACCTGACCTTCAAACCAAGATCGGGTATGAAGTCCCAGGTCTTGGCAGATTTCCTGGTTGAATGCACCTGGATTGATGAACTGACCGGGGAAGCTCCGACGAAGCCCCTAAAGGCACCAACCATGGATACGAGGAGGGATTGGATCCTTCATGTGGACGAGGCTTCAAACTCCCAAGGGAGCGGCGCCGAAATCATTCTTGCCGGTCCCAACAGTGTAACGATTGAATATGCCCTCCGCTTTCTCTTCCCTACCACGAACAATCAAGCTGAATACGAAGCCTTGTTGGCTGGGATGAGACTTGCTAGAGAGCTTAAAGTTGAGCATCTCAGGGTGTACACCGACTCTCAACTCGTCTCGGGGCAAATCACTGGGGAGTACGAGGCTCGGGACCCTATCATGTCCCGATACCTAGACAAGGTTCGGTCAGAGTCCCTCCTCTTTTCCCATTTCTGTGTCAGCTATATTCTCTGAGAAGAGAATACCCGGGCTGATGCATTGTCCTGTTTGGCCACCTCGGCCGACGAGACCATGGGGAGTACTTACATGGAACATCTTCTAGTCCCGAGCATCGAGGCAGATGAGGCTCTGCCGATTGAGTAGGGGCCTTCTTGGATGGACGCTTATGTTCAATATCTCACCAATGGTGTCCTCCCCGATGACCCTTCCAAGGCCAGACTCCTCAAGTGGCGAGCTTCCAAATTTCTGATAATGGATGGATGCCTGTACCGGAGGTCCTTCTCGTATCCCCTCCTCAAGTGTGTTGGTCCTGTTGAGGCTGACTACATTCTCCGTGAAATTCATGAGGGCGCATGTGGGAACCATCTGGGGGGGAGAGCGCTAGCGTATAAAGCCCTTCGCCAGGGATATTATTGGCTCACCATGCGAGAAGATGCGGCCGAATTGGTGCGAAAATGTGACAGTTGCCAACGGCACGCCAACGTCCAGCGGCATCCCACTTCTCACTTAAGTCCTATCTCTGCTCCGTGGCCCTTCGTCCAATGGGGGATGGACATTTTGGGACCATTTCCCCCTGCCTCCGGCCAATGAAGATTTTTGCTAGTTGCTATCGACCACTTCACCAAATGGGTGGAGGCCGAAGCTCTAGCCAAAATAACTGAAGCAAGAGTGAGAGCCTTCTTCTGGAAATCCATAATTTGCCGTTTTGGGCTTCCCAACACTCTCATCACAGACAACGGCCGACAGTTCGACAACACCCCCTTCAGAGAATTTTGTAGCGAGTTAGGAATCAATCAGAGATTCACTTCCGTCGGACATCCACAGACCAATGGGGCAACTGAAGTAACTAATCGTACTATTCTTCAGGGGCTCCGAACACGGCTCGATGACTTTAAAGGAAGGTGGGTGGAAGAACTTCCCCATGTCCTGTGGGCCTATCATACAACTACAAGAACTCCCATCAGCGAAACCCCGTTCAGTCTTGTTTTCAGAGCTGAGGCCGTCATCCCAGTGGAAATCGGGCTCCCCAATCCCCGAGTAGAAGCCTACAATAAGGATGAAAACTTAGCCCAACTAAGGGCCAGCTTGGATCTCATCGAGGAGACGCGCGATCAAGCACGAATCCGGATGGCCGCTTATCGACAGAAAGCGGCAAGGTATTACAATGCCCGCGTTAGGCCCCGGGTGTTCCGTCCTGAGGACTTAGTCCTTCGAAGGCCGAGGTCTCGAGACCAACGAAGGGAGGAAAATTATCACCTAACTGGGAGGGGCCCTACCGGGTCGCGGAGGCCCTTCACCGAGGAGCTTACCGACTCGAGGAGCTCAGCAGGAGGCCGCTCCCACGAACTTGGAATTCCGACAACCTTCGCCGATACTACCAGTGACGTGCCCAACTGAATGGTTGTAGGTTCGGATACCCCACTCCTCTATATTATTGAAATGAAAATGCGCTTCTTATACAACATTTTGCACCACCTCTTTGTCCTGCGATCATGCCACCAAAGGCCGACTCCCGCGTCGGCATCAAAGCCCGACCTTGCATCGGCACCAAAGCCAGACTCCCGCATCGGCACCAAAGCCCGACTCCCGTGATGGCACCAAAGCCCGGCTCCCGTGTCGGCACTATAGCCCGACTCCCGCGTTGGCGTCAAAGCCCGACTCTTGCGTCGGCGCCAATTCCAAATTCTGGTGTTATACCCTGAGCCTGGTCACGATACTCTCAGGTCGCCCTTGGGGTAAAAGAGACCCTAAGCTTGGTTATGATGCCCTTGGGTCGCCCTTCGGGGTTAAGAGGCTTCCTGGCACGGTATCGGGTCACTCCCGCAATATCTCTTTAAATGCCCATGGGGCTATTTGGCCCGTCAGCAGCCTAATGTTGGTGGTCAGTGATTAGTGCATACCCATCCCAAAACATCCCTAACTAAGCTAAAGTGGCCTCGTTTCGACCGGGTTGGTGTGACTCTACACCGTTCCTACGGATGCCAATAGATTACAGCGGGCTGGCGGCTTGGGAAGCTAAGTCTTGGTAATAATAATAATAAAAAGAAAAGAGAAGAGAACTGAGACTACAGGCGGAACTTCAGTTCTTTGCTGGAGCGACGTCGGCTAGGGGGGTGGTATCATCGGCCGGAGCGGAACCCTTGTTGACCTCTTCACCCTCGAGGTCTCCTTCTTCGGGTTCTAAGTCTTTAAGGCCTTCGACACCAAAGACCTTCACTGCCTTGTCTCGGCATCAATAAAAACCCTGAAGGTAGGCGTCAGCTCCCGCTTCGACCACCTCCTTGATGAAGACCAGGGAATTCCGGTAGTTCTCCATGGCTTTCTTCCCCGCCTCGGCCACCTCATTGATAAAGGCTTGAGAGTTCCGGTAGTTTTCCGCGGCTTTCTCCGCCACCTCAGCCACTTTCTCCACAGCGGCCCGAGCCGCCGCTTTGGCCTCGGTTGTCCTCTTATCGGCGGCTTTCACTGCCTCCGTGGCCTCGGCAGTTTTGATGTCAGCCAGGCGGGCCACTTCCTCGGCGATTTCGATCTTCTCCTCAGAAGACCTCAGCTCGGATTTTGCCGCTTCGAGCTGGGCCTTGATGTCGACCAATTCCGCCTCGACGGCCATCAATTTTCCCTCGGCCGTAATAGCACGCTCGAGGACCTTGCGCATCTGTTGCTATGCCCCTGTCGCCTCATCCCGCGCTTGAGATCGGACTATTTCGAGCCTCTCTGCCTCCCCAGCCTGAGTCAGCTTGAGAGCATCTTCAGCTTTCGTAGCCCGGTCCCAGTACTCGAAAGCTTCCTGACAGTAACGATCAAGCCGACGCTCCCCGCTGGCAACAAGGGCTTGAGTGTGATTGAAGATATTTACCATCTGCACATCCAGGCTGATGTCAGTTACCTGAAGTAAACCCATGGAAAACAAATAGGATTAGAATGTAAACGGTTGCTTACCCAAAGCATGGCCGTCTGGCCATCTTTGAAGAGGATTCGGGAGTTGGTCCGCATGATCTCCTCCCGAAAGCAGGCGTGGATGCCGCCGACAATAGCTTCCCGCGAGGTGGGGGTGGTTCATGAGAGATGGCCGCAAGGAGACCGGTCCTATCTTATCTCCAGTGGGCTCGAACGCGGCGTTGTGGGCCTCATAGCCCACACGGCCTTCTTCCTCTTGTCGACCGATGCCTCTCTGCTGGCCTGAGGTGCTTCCCTTAAGGCCGGCCCAGTGGTCGGCGGATCAAGGTGTTCGGCTGGTTGGATGATGTGGGCCTTCGACTCCTCAGGCGGCATGCCCGCAGTCAGATCGATGGGCTTCGGTGGTAGCAGCGGTGTGGGAGATCGCCATGGCGGCAATGGAGTAGGAGACCATCGTGGGGCCAGTGGCGGTGATTGCATAGGGGATCGACGGGCAGGAGGTGATGGAGTAGGAAGCTTGGGGACGTTCCGGAACACAGGCGGCGATCGGGACCGAGGCCTCTTCCTCGACCCCTCGGCCCCATCATTCGGCCCTTTCCTCTTCTTGACAGCTGCCTTGTGGAAAGCCTCGGCCGGGATGGTGATCTTCATAGCTGCACAAGAGCTTATATTAAAAAAATAAATAAATAAAGGGAAAAGAAAAAAAAAATTGGAGTAAAGGAAAAATGCTATCTTCGAAGAGGCCCTCACCGTCATCGGGAGAGATGCCGGCGTGCCAGAGGTTGTCCTCCGACAATAGCTCTCGATATGATGGGATTTCGGTCGCCAGGAGAAGATTGAAGGCTTCTTGATCTCTCGGAACTACCGAGATGTTCTTGTTAGCCTCGGTATTGGGCGTGCCCCATTCCCTTCTTACCCGTCCACCTCGGCGAAGAAGAATCGAGATTTCCATCCCTTTATGGATGAAGGGAGACCTAACCTAAGGGCTCTACCCGGCCGGGGGGCAAATAACCACCAGCCAGATTGAGCTCAGATGGTGTATAGGCTGAGGAAGAGGGAAACATTACTCGGGAGGCCCTGAAGGCGGGTTAGCACTAAGAAGGCACATATGGCCCTGATTGAGTTGAGAACTAACTGAGCAGGGACCAAATCGTATCTATCAAGGAGATTGATGATGAAAGGATGAAGAGAAAGATGAAGACCGGCTTTAAAAAACTCCTTATAAAGGGCGACCCCCCGAGGGGGAGAGGTCACCCTATCATTGGGGCCTGGCGCGATCAGTCGCACCTCTCTGGGTATCCTATAGGCTGCCCTAAAGGTCGCAAGATCAGCAGAGGTAACCGTGGAGGCGGTCCCCTCGGGGGAACCCCTGCTTGCCCTAGAAGACGAAGCTACCCTGGAAGGAGAAGTTACAGCCGCCGGCGAACTCCTAGCAACCGGTTCCCTGGCCATAGCCTTACGGGTCGGGGAGACCTGGTTTGTGGAGGACCGAGAGGGTGAATTAGAAGAAGACGATGGAAAAGGCACGGGGAACAAACCTGGACAGAGGAAGGAGAAGAAATTGGAGAAGCTCTTGGGCCGGGAGAAGAAGAAACTTAGCGCAGTAGAAAAAAAATTGAAGCTAGAGCATGCCATCGCTCAAATAATTCTTATAGCATCTTCAAAATTGTCCCGCCCAACGCATTTGCCACGCGGACGCTAGTCATTGAGAAGGACTCTGCGGCGACGCTCTGGGTGCAAGGTAGACGAGACTCCCAACCAATGAGAATGTATCAGTGCCAATGATTTGATGGCTCAATGATGGTTGCCGATATTTCGGGATCTCGGACTGCTTCCTAACCTCGAGGCGAATCTGACGTTGGATGCAGAGATGATAACGCCCCACGATCCTGTCGCCATAAAGGAGCTATCTTATCAAGGACACGTGTGCGGACACCCTTCAACGCGATGGGGGGATCAGTTGCTAGTGATTCGACGCCCCTTTCATTTAAAGGTTGACACCAATTCAGGGGCGGGGGGCATCTGATGTGGCTAATCGGGCCAAAGGGCCCGCAGGATGTCAGGACCGCGAGCCCTATGTCACGTGGTCTGGCGGCAATCTAGTCCCTTGGTGTTGGGCTCACTTTGGCCCATATCGATCCCCGTGTCGGCCAAGGCCCATCTAGGCCTCGATGCCGGTTTTGGGGTTAGCTACGGCCCGCTCAGGCCTCCGCATCGGCCACGGCCCACCTTGGTCTCGGCGACGGCCTCGGCCGGTCTCGACCTCCGTGTCTGCCGCGGCCCGTCTCGGCTTTGGTGTCAGCTTTGGGGTCGGCCTTGGTCTCGGTGTCGGCGTCGGCTTCAGTGTCGGCCTCGGCGTCAGTCTCGGCGATGACCTCGGTGTCAGCCTCGGCGTCGGTCTCGGCAACGACCTCGGTGTCGGCCTCGGCATCGGTCTCGGCGTCGGCCTTCGGCGATGGTCTTCCACATCCAAGCTACGTGGCCCACTTTCCTCGAGAATTGCGGATCACGTTACCACGAACGTGCCCGGCGATGTGCACAATGAATGTGCTTTCCCCTAGCGCCGCTAACGATGGGTATGGCCCCATGTTCAGTCCCATTACCCGTCCTTTGTGGCACGTTGAAGACCAGAAATTAACAACCGTTTGAAAGGGACTTGACCACGACGAACGGAGGGTAAGAGGGATCCTCGAATAGGTATAAAAGGCTCCCGGCCCTTAAGGTAGGGGGTCAAGCTCTATTCAATCATTCAAGAACAATAATCCCTGTTCCCCAAATCACTAACTTGGGCGTCGGAGGGTCCCCGCCGAAGCTCTATTCAATCATTCAAGAACAATAATCCCTGTTCCCCAAATCACTAACTTGGGCATTGGAGGGTCCCCGCCGGAGTCACCGGTTTGGGACTTTTCTTGCAGGTTCCTGAGTGGAGGAAGGGGCCCGCCATCCCCTCAAAGGCCCGCGAAGATTTCTTCTTACCCAACGCTCATTAAAAGTGATCTGGCAGCAACAGTTCTCATCGATAGAATAAATAATTATTTTTCAAGGGAAAAGAAAAAATGATGCCTACCCTAAATTATAATATAAAAATAAAGAATAAAGGAAGGGAAAAAAAAGGCTATATGGCAGCTCAATACAGGTAGAACTATACTATATGTTCCAACTCTTGATGCTTGGACTCCTCTAGTTCAAAAAAAAAAAATCTGGAATTGAGTTTTGATTCTTTATAGTGAAAGATGGTCCAATTCAACCATGGAAGTGATTGGACTGAGCAAAACTTGTGCCCTTAACCTATTCAATCATCCACTATTAAAAATCCAATTCCACTGCCAACAATTTCATGCATCAAGATATCACCCATGGTCCTGTTTTAAGGTGTTTATACTAATAAACCAGAGATTGCTGAAAAAAAAAAACTAGTGAACCGCAGAGGATCCAGATTTTATCTTTCTCATTCTTTTGCTTCAAAATTATGCTACTGTAACTTATAATTGCAACAGAATAGGCATCAGAACAATGATCGAGTCATATAACCATTGAAATCTTGTTAACTTTAATCATTCCAGAAATTATTTTATCCTACAAACTTCTTTCTCAAGCTTCATCTGAAAACGAGATAAAACATGCATATATAAAATTATTTTAATATTTAAATAATCGGAAGAAGAAAAAGAAAAAAATTGCCATAGAAACTCACATGAAGGCAGAAGATGGCGTCGAATATGTTGAAAGAGAGAGAGAGGGAGAGAGAGAGAGGTGAAGGATAAAATACGGAGCAGAGGAGTTTTAAAAAGGAAACAGAAAACCAGATTTCTATTTCCTGTTAGATATAGTAATCTAAATTCTAAAAGATAATCTTTAATTTATAATAATATAAAATTATTATAAATCCAGATAATTCAATTATGAGTCCATAAAATTATCAAGGTTTGGTAATATTAGATTTGCTCTTCATTTTCATATAAATATTTAATAATATTAATATAATTATATATTAATATGCATCACATAATATTTAAATATTTCATACTAGATTTATACTTAATATTTAATATATAATATATCATATTAATTATTAATATTAAATCTGATATTAATATAATTTTTAATATTTTAAAGTATTATTTTATATTTATATAATAGGAGATATAGAGATATGATAGGATATATATATAAAAAAATTACCATCTTGTATTAAATGGTAATTTTTTTTAAAAAAAGATAGTCTAGGATTTGTGTGAATCAAAAATGAAAAATATGAATTCTAACCTTTATAATACTATATAAATTTAAATTTAAATTTATTAATATTTATAATCTTCTAATATATTAAATTATTATATTTAAATAAATTATAATATATATACTATTTATATTATAAATTTAAATAGTATAATAATATAAATATTATATTTAAATAATTATTTAGATTATAACTATTATTTAATATTATTTAAAAAAAAAAAATAAAAAATATTTGCATTCTTAGGAATTTAAGCTAACATTTTAAAAGCAAACCAAACATGATAATTTTATATTTTTTATAATTTGATTACCATGTAAGATTACCATCAATAAATTTTTTTATATTATATTATTATGAATCAAATGCCACTTTAGGGCTAGGCTACTATTGATCATGCTCCTATAACTCAACTAAGCATCTGTTGAATCCATATTCCAATATTTTTTTTTTTGCCTTTCAATTATTTTCCAAAATATTTAAAATGTATGAAACTTAGATACTAAATATGGCCTCTTACGTCCAAACGAAAGGAAAAGGTTTATAAGTTGAATTCTAAATAAGTATGAATATTTTACAAAGAATTTCCAACAAACATATGGAATATTTGGTAGTAAATATAATACTTTAATTGTATATATTTATTTTCCATTGAAAACATAATTTCATAAAGTCCAAAACTTATATATTAATCAACCTATAATTTATTTGATATCAAATATTATTACGAGGCAAATAATTGAAACTCCAAATTGTCGAATCATTACTTATCTTGCCAGCCTACTTAATAAATAAAGTGAACTAATTTTGAAATTTTCTTCAGACGTAACGTCTCTTAAAATATGACTATGATTAAATTTAAAATAAAAATTCTAAATCTTTGATATATTAGGATATTGACAAAATGTAATAAAATTATTACTATTAAGACGATCAAGATCCAAAATAGTGTATTATAAGATAAAAGAAATTAACTTATTTATAGAAATAAGTATTGATATATATATATATATATATATATATATATATATATCAATACTTATTTCTATAAATATGTTAATTTCTTATATATATATATAGAGAGAGAGAGAAACTTTAATATCTGAATTTTAGGTGTAATTCGTTGTACAATATTAATTTATATAATTTTCAGTTTTTACAAAATAATTTTAAATTATAATACTTGATACAACAATAAGAAATCTAGAACTAATGTTCTAATTTATAGATAATTATTTTGTAGAAGATTTCAACAGAATTTTGTTTCCAGTAATTAATTTTTTAAACAGATTAAGTGGAAAATATAATTACAATAAATTATTATTATTATTATTGTTGTTGTTGTTGTTTAATTGTTACCCAGAAAATAGTTTAAGGAATTTTGATATATAAATCTAATATACAAAATTAGATTGTAAATCTACTATACGAAGCAAACAGAATTTGTTATGCTGGAATAAACCGTGTAAAATTTATTCCATAAAAGTTTGGTTTTCAGAAATAATTAAAAAAAATCATTTAATAAATAGCTGGAGCTATAAATTCTAAAAAAATACAGTGAAAAATAATTTTAGGAGGAGATGATCTTAATTTATTTACCTATGAGTTAGAGTCTATCTCGAGAGATAAAGCCGAAAGTAAATAAGGAAGGATAAAACATCTAATACAAAGAAATATCCACACGTCCTCAGGCAATTTCACTACTTATTCTGTATCAGTAGATTAAACAATGCATCAAGAAGCTCCTCTCAAAGGGGAGAGAGAGTGTGTGGAAACAATTTATATGGCAACGTAGAACTGTACTAGATGTTAAAAAAAAAAAAATCTGGAATTGATCAATTCAACCACCATGGAAGTGAAAACGGAGCCCATCATTACTCATGGTCCTGTTATAAGCCGTTTAAACTAACATATCAATCCATCAGGAGTCAGGACCAATATATATCAATCCAAGGGTAGAAAAGGAATCCAACCTCAAGTAAAAGATTAAAAAAAAATATTCCCATATCGGACGAAAAATAAAAGAGTCGTATAATTTCGATCCGCATTACCAAACCGGCCAGATTAATTAAACAATTTCACTTGGAGTAGGAGTCCTAACAAAATTAAACCAGTTTAATTTGGTTAGGACTCCTACTCCAAGTGAAATTCCCTTTGCTTCCCCGCCTCCCTTAAAAACCCACGTACATGACTCCTTTCTACTTCATGCTTTCTGCTTCACGTCTGCCCTTCAAGAGAGACTCAACGCCATCTTCTAACTTTACGTAAGTTTCAACAGCAATTTTTTTTCTCTCTCCGGATTGTTTTGATACTAAAATATGGACCAATTTCAGATTTTTTGCTTGCTTTCCCCTGGAACCATGCCGGCGGATGGAGAAGGTTGGTATGACTGCACGGTGTTTGAGGGGATGATTTTTACTGTGACTGCGGATGGGAGCGTAGCCACCGTGGACATCCACCCTACCGTGAAGGTGACGGCGTTTGAGACCGAGAGCTACTTCGAGCCAAGAACGGAGACGATGGAGCATTTCTTTGATATCTTCAAAGAAGATACGGTGATTGTGGTGAAGATGTCGGTCTCGGGACGGCACATCAAGAAGATCGTTCGTTTCCTTTGAAGTATGACGGTTGCAGTGCAAGAATTATAAGTGGCAGCATAGAAGAAGGAAGACACAGGGAGCTCCAACGTGACCTTTGAAAAGAATATATTACTAAAGAATTATCATGTACGTGGACATGCATGAATAGTTTGTTTTCGCCTCTTATCTTCCTTCTGGAATATTGCTTGCTGTAACTTGGTTGACTTGAACTTTATAATCAGTTTTAGCCTTTTGTTTATATATAAGGCCATTGTTATTTTATTTGAGGCCACGAGTTTCTGATGTTATCTCTCTGGCTTAAAAAAGAACAGTTTAGATCATATAGTTCCCATTCCGAATTACCATATATGCAAGCCACAGAGAGCCTCTTAATCACTGGATTACTGCCTAATGCCACAGAGAGCCTCTCGATATGCTTGCCCCTTTTATGGCTTCTGAGTTCTCTTAAATTAGCCACAATACCACTATTATCACAAAATAATGTCAATGGTATATCCATTTCTAGAACAACTTCCAAGTCAGTATAGAACTTTTTAAGCCAAACTGATTCTTTAGCTGCTTCACAAGCCTCTATGTACTCAGTTTTCATGTAGAATCAGCAATGCTAGATTGTTTGATACTTCTCCAAACAACTATTGCACCACCAAGTGTAAACACTAATCCAAATGTCGACCTTCGAGTGCATTATTTTTAATGACCTTTCTACTAGAGTCTTGGACCATTACAAACCATGATCATATAACAACACTAGTTTAACAACTGTTACCCATGGAAATTAAGTAATCTCTGGATTCCTTTTTTAACATGACATTAACCTGCAAGGAGTCATTGTCATGATAGTAATCACTGATTTTAATTGTTATGCTCAGTTCTTTAATATTGAATTGATTTCTTTTTTAAACACAGATCCCAGAGGAGGAGGCTGCTTCTAAAGCTTTTATGGGTTCTAGGTGGAAATGGAATCAAGCTCTGTTGAACATATAGAGAATGGTTATATGACTCCAAGACCTCATGGCAGATCAGCAATATATAGAATGTATCGTTCGCCATATTTTAAGGCTCATTCAGTGACTAATACTGGGGTATATACTGATTTATCATATGTCATGACCTTTCTACTTCATTCTATATATATAGTATTAGTCACTGAATGAGCCTTAAAATATGGCGAACGAGACATTCTATATTGCTGATCTGCCACGAGGTCTTGGAGTCATATAACCATTCTCTATATGTTCAACAGAGCTTGATTCCATTTCCATATCGAATGATTCTTCCGCATGTGTAGCTGCATCATCTTGAAATAATTGGTTTCGCAAAGTGGAAGGAGAGACCTTTGAAGACCTAGAACCCATAAAAGCTTTAGAAGCAGCCCTCCTCTGGGATCTGTGTTTAAAAAAGAAATCAATTCAATATTAAAGAACTGAGCATAACAATTAAAATCAGTGATTACTATCATGACAATGACTCCTTGTAGGTTAATGTCATGTTAAAAAAGGAATCCAGAGATTACTTAATTTCCATGGGTAACAGTTGTTAAACTAGTGTTGTTATATGATCATGGTTTGTAATGGTCCAAGACTCTAGTTTTCATGGGTGGGCCAGGCGCTGGCCCAGCGGCCTGGGCCAGGAGCTGGCCCAGCGGGCATCTGGGCCCAATCAGGGCTGGTCCAGCGTCTGATTGGCTCTGTTGTCTGGGCCAGCAGTGAGGCTGGGCCGTGCACACAATCTGAACTGTAGCAGGCTGGATTGCAGCAGTCTGGACACATCTGATCCAAAAATATTGAGGTGATTGAGATATTTTTGGTTAAATTAAACTATTGGAATTGGGTGAGGATGACGGGTTGTTGGCTCGTTCATTAAGTGATGGGCCATTAGCCTGGCATATTTATGTTCAATTATATTTAGAATTTGTGTGCATAAATTTTATGAATTATGCATGCATCTTAAGTGACATAATTGAGCATAAAATTTAAATAATGTCTAAGTAATAAATACAATTGAATAATTGAGGAGTAGCCACGCATCCTTAATTATAAAATTGTATAATAAAGTTAATAAATCACATAAATAATAGACATTAATTATAATTATATGGATATAATAAAATTTATTCCATAGAAAATTTTGTTTATTTATATAATTAATTAGGATAAAATATCAAATTATATTTTTCTAATTTACCCACAGGGATTAGAAATTAAGGGCATAATTTGATAATTTTTATCATATAGTTTAAATGTGAATCTAATTGAATTAATACTTCGGCCCACAGGCAAGTTTTATGTCAGTAGATTCATATTTTGACGTATTTTACATTGGTGGATATGTCATATTGTTTAAAGAGCTTCAAAGTTTTGTAACATGAGTATGATTATTTAATTTTTGCAGTTTGTTAGCCTGTTAATTTCTCTGATATGATTTGTGATGTTCCTGAGCTCAGAGGGACAATTATAAAATTTGGAAGGAGAGAACTCTCCTTCATCTAGGGTGCAAGGACATTGATTACGCCATAAGGAAGGATGAACCGCCTTCTGAAGATTCTGTTCTTTATGAAAAATGGGAGCGATCTAATCGTCTCTCAATAATGTTCATAAAGACCAAGATCTCAGATGGCATCAGGGGTTCCCTTGAGCATTATGACAATGTCCGTGACTTGCTGAAGGCGATCGGTGATCAATTTGTATCTTCAGACAAGGCTTTAGCTAGCACCCTAACACTACAAGAGATATTAAATATTGCGACGCCCAAATGCGTCGCAATTGCGTCGCTAAACATGATATTGCGACGCAATAGCGACGCAATGACGGCGTCGCTCAACTGTCCGTCGCAATACCCCTTTGTCGCAATTGCGTCGCAATATTGCGACTCTCTGAAACTGCGACGCATGCAAATGC